>MU738034.1:16956-36060 GCA_026770625.1 Nicotiana glauca
GTTTACGGCCAACTCAATCCTTAGCAATGCCTTTTCCTTTCGAATTTGGCTCCAATTCAATCGTATCAATACACAATTGATTTAATATCATCAATAATACTTCACAAACTATTTCAAATGGCTAAATATATTTTCTACAACATTCTGCCCGGAATAGTGAAAATCGACCCCGGGTCCACGTAGTCAAAACACGAGGTTCGAACTTTTTTTTGGTCACCCATATTCTCACGAGTTCAAATATATAATTTGTTCTTAAGTTCGACCCCAAAACGAGGTCTAATTCACAAATCCTTTGAAAACCCTAACTATACCCAATTCTCTAATTTTTCTACCTATTTTCACATGTTTAGGCCTAAAAATTTGATTGATGTTGATGAAAAATGAAGAAGATGAGTTAAACTATACTTAACCCATGAACTTTGGTGAAGAAATGCTCCAAAGATCGCCCCAAGGCTGTGGAGAAGAGAGAGTTTGAAATCCCATTTCTGTTCTGTTTTAGAACTTAAATCACTGGGCAGAAAAATTGTTCTATGCGATCACGTAGAAGGGACTGCGATCGCATAGATTATGGGCTGGTGTTCAATGCGATCGCAGAAGATGTGTTGCGATCGCATAGAGTGGACTGCTAGTCGTTGCGATCGCGTAAAAGAAAAATGAAGGTTGGATTTTTAATGCTATGCGATCGCGTGGAAGAAGATTGCGATCGCAGTGAAGGACGAGGCAGAGCTATGCGATCACAGGGGTACTATTGCGATCGCATAGAACAAAGCGGGGCAACCAAGATTTACTCTATGCAATCGCGGAGGCTCTTATGGGATCGCATAGAGCAAAGTACCAGATACCAGAAACCAGCAAAATACTAGATTTTTCAAAGTCCAAAACACTCTGACACCTATCCTAAACTTACCCGAGCCCTCGGGGCTCCAAACCAAATATGCACACTTACTCGAAAACATCATACAAACTTGCCCGAGCGATCAAATCGCCAAAATAACATCAAAATAAATGAATTGAGCCTTAAATCCAAGAAATCTTTCAAATTTCATAAACTTCCAAATTTTCCAATTTAAGGCCGAAACACGTCAAACGACGTCCGTTTTCAACCAAACTTTACAGGAAGCGCTTAACCAATATATATGACCTGTTTCGGGCGGCGAAACCAAAATACGAGCCCGATACCATTACTTTTTGATCAAATTTCATTTTCATTTTCCTTCAATATTTTTAGAAAATAATTTCACGAAAAAATTCATTTCTCGATCCTGGGAACTCGGAATTCAATTCTGGGCATACGCCCAAGTCCCATATTTTTCTACGGACCTTCCGAGACCGTCAAATCACAGATTCGGGTCCGTTTACCATAAATATTGACCAAAGTCAACTTTAACAATATAAGTATCAAAATTCTTCAAATTTTTTTCACATAATTCATATATTTCAATATCAAAATTTTCCGGCTTCGCGCCCGGACTGCGCATGCAAATTGAGGCAACTATAAGTTAGATTTTCAAGACCTCAGAAGCTCAAAATGACTGAGAAAACAAGTGATGACCCTTCGGGTCGTCACAGAAGTCAATAAAATTGCGAGAAAAAGGGAATACTTTACAAATTTAACGCCAAGACCCTTCTTTGTTGCCGTGTAGGAGAGCAGGAGACTACATGTGTACTCCTATAACAACTCTCGAACCAAAGGTCACAAATTTATAAGAATTCATTCCGTTTTTCAAAGTAGGCTACTTATATAAAGTAAAGTAATAAGATATCACTGTATAATCCTATGCGAATTAAATTTATCCTTTAAGAATTTAATGTGCCAGATAAATACTACTTTTATCTTGATCATATTTTTCTGTTGTTTCCTCCTAAATATTAGTTTCACGAACAAGATGCAAAAGAATTCCTTTTGTGATACAATTTTTTGAAGATAACAAATTTAATGAGAGAATTTATAAAGTAATTATTATCTTAACATCTAAGAACTTTTTTAAGAATATAAATGTGTGAGAAAGAGAAAGAGAAAGAAAAAGGTTGGTACTAGTCAATACCATTGATAATTTTGCAAACATAAAGATCTAAAAGTAGAATGTCATATCCATCTTTTACTCTTTAAAAATAAAATTTATGATGGATAAAATTATAATTACGGTTAAATATTTAAAACAAGAGGTGGACTAATCTTAAGAATCTGAATAAACAGAAAATAAATTATTTTTATGTTGAGACCAAATAATCAAATACTTCAATTAATTATTAGCAAGAGAATCCAATTCAATTTTTTTTTTAAAATTCATCATAAGTAAAATTATTTTTCAAGTTAGAACAAAATCTTAAGGTACATAAATTTATTCTATAAAAAGAGTGGTAGCTATTAAAAGAAATTAGATCACAAAGTAAAAAAGATTAATATAATATTAGGCTATACAAGTGTCCGAGGAAGCACAATCAAAGCTAAATTCTGAACAAGAACAAGCTTTCAATACTATACTATAAAGAGTCGACTATGCTATAGCAGGATTATCCTTTGTAGATGTCTCTGGCGGAACGAAATAATATTCATATGTCATTACTTGTAAATTCCAGATCAAGAGGCATGATACTGTTAGTAATAATAACAAGTGGTATATCGAAAACGATTTTATTATGAGGTCGCATAACTCACTTTAGTTTTGATATATTTCTTCAAAAAATTAAAATAACCATTACAAATATATCAAAGCAGAGTAATAATGCTAAATATATAAGGAAAGCCAAATTAATGCAAAATTTATAAGGATTGTGGATGTCAAAATCTCGCATGACAGGGAAATCAAATAAAGTGAAAATTTCCTAACAGTTACATAGCCTCTCGCAGATAAGTACAGACGTCTCCGTACCGATCCACGAGACTCTAATAAACTGACTTGTGATCTATGACTCCTATGAACCTAGAGCTCTTATACCATCTTGTCACGACCCCAGTTCACCCTCCATGAACATGTCGTGATGACACCTAGTCCCTACGACTAGGTAAGCCAAACAATACGGAAGATAACCATAATTGTGGAAGAAGGTAAAATAAACTAAATTAGTAAAATAAAAATGGCGCTTAAGGTGCTGCTTGACACATACCATAACAATTCTTGAAGCTAACAACATTTTCCAAAACCCGAAAACTCACAAATCACAAGCTAAGGGGATACATAAGAGGCTCTGACTCAAGAATATCTATACAAAGGAGAAATACTGAAAGAACTATACTTTTTTACAGAAAGCTGGAAAAGGACTCCTCGGTCTGCGTACCTAGAAGATATACCTTGAAGTCTCTACCGATACACCTCCTTCCGAGGCTGACAGAACTGAACAGGAGTACCTGTATCTGCACAACAAAAATGTGCAGAAGAGTAGCATGAGCACACCATGGAGGTGCCCAGTAAGCATCAAGACTAACCTCGATGGAGTAGTGACGAGGAACAGTCATGACACCTACCGGTCAATAACAGTAAAATCATATGAATAATGGTAATGACCTATAAATATGTAAAGACTACAGGAATGACCAAGAATGATACAACTCGCAATAAGATATAACACAACAATTAACAACGAGAATATAATAAACGATGATATAGAATGACGGCAGAATCACAATCAAAATCCTAAGGTCACAACACAATAAGGGGAAAACAGGCTCATATCCTACAATGACGTTCACAAGGGCCTTATTCAACTCTTCCCACAATTTCACCGAGTCTCGGACAAACCACAACTCGTATAATGTCCAACATCTGAAATCTAACAATTTGCATCCTGTGCCCCATCAATCTCATGATCATACTGACGACCAACTGGCTCACCAGGGCCACTCTCTCAACTATAAGGAATAAACGAGGGCATACCCCCGCCCTTAGCAAAATCAGGAGGAATTCACCTCTAATGGGAGTGTTCAGTTGCGTGTATACTTGTGCAAGTGTTTCTAGCAAAATTCTACCAGCTAGCGAACATAAAAAAAGAAAAAAAAGAGAACGGACTGCGCATACGATATCTCCTCACAACTCCCAAGCGGTAGCGCTCACACAGGTAAACAACCTACAATCACAATATACAATATAAAATAAATAGGAATGCCTCCATAGGCCGTCACAACTCTATCAAATCAATCCTCGACATAGCCGACCTTATTTTGCCACGTGTACAAATAATAATATAATAGGCTCCGCCTTATTTCACCACACGTGCATAACAATGTCCCACCTTATTCCGCCACATGCGCAACCCACATATAAGCATAAAACATATCCCGCCTTATTGCGCCGCATGTGCAAAACATCAATAACAACAATAGCACGACAAAGACCTCGTTCATCACAATATCAACAACCGCATGGCATAAACCTCGTGCATTAAAATATCAACAACCGCATGGCAGAAACCTCATGCATCACAATATCAACAACCGCACGGTAGAAACCTCGTGCATCACAATATCAACAACCGCACGGTAGAAACCTCGTGCATCACTATATCAAGTACAATACAATAAATGACAATATATATATATAGGAACAAACAAGAGAAATCAGCACAAGAAATTCCGTTCACAAGAAGACGGTACAACTAACTACCAAGGAATAATCGTAACAGGGAAATACTAAGCGCAATAAGAACAACTCAACAAAGGAGAAAATACTACGCAACAACGATTCCATAATACGTAATTCAACAATGAAGGAGTTAACATAAGTCACATAAGTATCAAATAAGGAAAATATCAACTAAACATAGGATATCTAACTTCTTTTTAATTAGGCCCAATCAATTACATGAGAGATAGGAATAATAAATTTCTAAGTTTTAAGACAAGCAATTAGGGAGGATAAATGTCTTTAGTTAAACAAGTAAAGACCAAGTAGGCAACAAGAATAAACCAAAAGGGCAAATAAATTCCAAGTAAGTGATGTAGAGGTGAAACTAATAAGGTAACTCAATTGTATCAAGAACAACTCCATATTCGATGATTTCTAGGATCTAAGAACCTAAAAGGGACAAATTTTCCACAAATAAATCCGAGCACGCACTCGTCACCTCGCGTACAAGGAAAACAACCAACAAAGAAGACTCAAATCCTAAGGGGAAGTCCCCCACACAAGGTTAGGCACGATACTTACCTCAAACCGGCTAAAATCAACTAGCAACCACGTTCTTGCTACGAGTTCTCGACTCTAAATGGCCCAAATCTATTCAATTAAATCACACATTATAAATAACATCTCAAGCAACTGATTCTACTATTCAATTGAAAACTAAAGCGCGAAATTAGCCAAAATAACCAAAATGCCCCTCAGGCCAATGTCTCGGAATCGAACAATTTTTATATTTTCAGAACCCTCGTACTCTCACGAGTCTAACCATATAAAAACCTCTCAAATCGGAGGTCAAATACCCCCTCAAAACTAAATAACATGGCCTATGAAGTTCTACCCATTTTTCGTTAAAAATCTAAAATTAACGGAAGCAATTAAGAGGAGATTCATGGGAATTAGTCTAAGTCAAGTGAGAAATACTTACTCAAGTTTCCTAGGTGAAAATCCCTTCAAAAATCGCCAAGGAACGAGCTCGCAAGTCAAAATGTGAAAAATGGCATAAACCCTTGTTTGAAGAACATATAATCTGCCCAGGCATTTTGTTCATCGCGATCGCGTAATAAGGATCGCAATCGCGTGGAGGAATTTGAGAAGGTCTAGAAAATGTACATCGCGAACGCGAACGCGGAGGAGGGGTAGACAGATCATCGCGACCGCGTGAGTGTAAGTGGGAACGCGTAGAAGGGAGATATCGAAGGCCCAGAAGTTGCTCTATTCGAACGCGTGAGAGCGTCCGCGAACGCGAAGGAGAAGTAAACTGGGCTTCGCGATCGCGAGAATGGTTATGCGAACGCGAAGAGGAATTTCCCAGGGGGTCAAGGTAAGTCATCGCGATCGCTAAGGCCACATCGCGAACGCGATGAAGGAATAATAGAAACAACAATAGCAGTTCAAAAATAGGAGGAAGTGACCCGTTGAGCATCCGAAACACACCCGAGGTCCCCGGGACCTCAACCAAACCTACAGACATACCCCATAACATCATTCAAACTTGTACCAATCCTTAAATCACCCAAAACAACGCCGGAATCACGATTTAAGCCAAGAATCAAGCCTATGAACTTCAACTTCTAACCAAACACACTTTAGATCAAAAACCTATCCAAACCTTGTCGGAATGACTTGAAATTTTGCACGCACTTCCAAAATGACATGACGGAGCTACAGAAACTTCCGGAATTCAATTCCAACCCTCAGATCAAAATTTCACTATTGGACCGGAACTTCAAAAATTCAAACTTCGGCATTTCAAGACTAATTGAGCTACAGACTTCCAAAATACATTCCGAATACGCTCCCAACCCCGAAATCACCTAACGGAGCTAACGGAACCATCAAATTTCCATTTCGAGGTCGTCTTCACACTGTTCCAAAAACTGACCATTTTTCAACTCTAAAGCTCCCATCTAGGGACTAAGTGTCCCAAAACACTCCGAATCCTAATACCGAACGTCCCGGCAAACCAAAATAACAGAAATGAACTTAGGGAAGGCAGTTAATGGGGGATCGGGGTGTAAATTCCAAAAATGACCGGCCGGGTCGTTACATCCTCCTACACTTAAACATTCGTTCGTCCTCGAACGAGCATAGAGGACATACCTAAAGTCTTCAAGTCACTTAGTGCACACTTGCCACATGCACCCGTGGGTGATCCCACGTCACCCCAATCCACATAAGAATGACGACACCATCTCAACTAAAATTCAACCTTCCTAGCAATATCAGTAAGCCATCAAGCCCGAATTCTCACCTTCCATCCATTTCCAAAAGACCCGATCCTAAATCCATATCCGATATCAGTCTCAACCAACCATTTCAGAACACGTCAACATACACAGAGTACAACCACACAACATGACTCCTCACATATAGGCCCACAACCACATTTCTAGTAGCAATACCTCCCTGAGATCAAATCCGTACCGGCCATAAGCTTCATATTCAATAGAACTCTTTTACCAACCTCCACAACACTGGTGTTGATACAATAACCATGCAAACCACATGATAGAACACCCGATTAACCAAATCTCAGCCAACACCAATAGGTACACACCCCACAAGCTCAACTCAAGAAGCATAGAATGGAAATGACTAAGTATGAGAAAGGAAACACATAAGGGAACTAACAAGCAAATCAACTAGTACAAATTCTTCTAAAACGCAATCAACAAAGACATCTATCAAGAAAGAATGAAAGCATATGAAAGACTCACAAGGATCTTATACTGATATAACTCTCACCGCAGCACACAACCCGGTCTCAACATATCAAAACACCTGAAGCCATGAGGGCCCCGCCCTCAATCACTGAATCAAAAGTAACGCTCATACTAACCCATCTAGAAGCTCTGACTATATCAATCATGTCTCTAATTTACCACACACCCTCTCCCACACCGGTGGAGTATAGAAAATCACAGCTCGTAAGCAAAAATACTCAAAAGTGATATCAAAGCTACCACGACAAACAACAGGAATTTACTACTAGCCTCGTAGCTCTCGACAACAGCTAGAAACAGACAATAGACACGGCTATCACTCATAGAACCTCCCAACAGGATAATCACAAAAATAAAGTGCAAATCATGAAGCTCCTTCATAAATGGAGCAACAAACAAGGAACTCACCCTGATAGGTAGAACTATGATGGACTACATATAGTTCCCCTTAACAATAAACCAAATCCGTACCTGAACGTTATTCAACTGGCGCACCGGCCTCAAGCCTACCATATGGAACACATCAACGAGCCGGGCCTCCCCCTCTTGGGCGCCCTCTACCTGCCTGAATACCTCGCTGGGACACAGCGGTTTGGAGTCTGGGACAATCTCTCACCATGTGGCTAGTATCTCCACACTCATAACACCCCCTCTACTGACGAGGCGGTGGGAACTGTGCGGTACGGGTACTCCGAGACCCATAATCACCTGAGTTACCATGCTGAGTCTGAAATGCGAATTGAACTGGCTGGCCCGCAAAACCTCTACCATGACGCACCCTGCCTCCAAAATAAGGACCTGTATATCTCCTTGGTCTACGAGGACTCCTCGCCTCCTCAAACTCTCCCTCTTGATCTCGTCTGCTCTCTCTCTCCTAACCCCGCCTACCCTCTCTCTCTAGCATGCATACCCTCTATCCTCCTAGCAATGTTCACCACCTGCTGATATCGAATATCCATCTCCAACTCACGGGCCATGCTGGACCTGATGCTAGGAATAAGCCCCTCAACGAACCGACGAACCTTCTCGCGAACAGTAGTAACCAACGCTGAGGCATGTGTAGCCAAACTAGTGTAACTGACAGCATACTCCGAGACGGTCATAGCACCTTGGTGCAAATGCTCAAACTCCGTGCGCCATGCATCCCTGAGGCTCTGAGGAACAAACTCTCCCAGAAACATATCTGAAAACTGAGTCCAAGTCAGTGAAGCTGCCTCGTCTGGACTGTCTAACTCGTAGGTGCGGCACCAATCATAGGCGGATCCTCGAAGCTGAAAAGTAGTGAAGGAAACCCCGCTCGATCCAGAGATACTCATAGTACGGAGAATTCGGTAACACTCATCATGAAACCCCAAGGCATTGTCTGATGCCAATCCACTGAACACCGGAGGATCGTACTTCTTGAACTTCTCTAGTATCATCTGCTCCTGCTCGGAAGCCCCTGCCATGCCTTCGGGCTGAACTGGTGCCGTAGGTGGCACAGGAAAAATCTATGGAACCTGCTCAACATGCGCTCGGTGCTCAGGAGCGTAGACGGCAGGAGTCTGTGCTCCTCCCCCGGCCTGGGATGTCGCTACAGCAAGGGGAAGCAATCCTGCCTGAACTAAAGTGGTGTACATACTCATGAACTGTGCCAAAGTCTCCTGAATGGCTGGGGTAGTAGTAGCAGTGGGCGTGTCAGGTGCCTGGACTCCGGCTGGATCTGTTGGTGGTACCTCGGCGGCAGCTCGTGCAGGCGCTCTCGCTGCACCTCGTGCGTGTCCTCGAACTCTACCCGGCCCCGACCTCCGACGGCTACAGCAGGGGGCGCGGGTGCCTGATCGCCTCGAGTAGTACGTGTCCTCACCATTTATGAGAGAGTAGAAGATAGAGGTTTAGGATTGTGGATGTCAAAATCTCGCATGACAGGGAAATCAAATGAAGTGAAATTTTCCTAACAGTTATATAGCCTCTCGCAGATAAGTACAGACGTCTCCGTACCGATCCACGAGACTCTAATAAACTAGCTTGTGATCTGTGACTCCAATAAACCTAGAGCTCTGATACCATCTTGTCACGACCCCAGTTCACCTTCCATGAACATGTCGTGATGGAACCTAGTCCCTACGACTAGGTAAGCCTAACAATGCGGAAGATAACAATAATTGCGGAAGAAAGTAAAATAAACTAAATTAGTAAAATAAAAATGGCACTTAAGGTGCCGCATGGCACATACCTCGATGGAGTAGTGACGAATGGGAGTACCTATATCTGCACAATAAAAATGTGCAGAAGAGTAGCATGAGCACACCACGGCGGTGCCCAGAAAGCATCAAGACAAACCTCGATGGAGTAGTGACGAGAAACAGTCATGACACCTACCGGTCAATAACAGTAAAATCATATGAATAATGGTAATGACCTATAAATATGTAAAGACTACAGGAATGACCAAGAATGCTACAACTCGCAATAAGATATAACACAACAATAAACAACGAGAATATAATAAATGATGATATAGAATGACGGAAGAATCACAATCCAAATCCTAAGGTCACAACACAGTAAGGGGAAAACAAGTAAATAGCTCATATCCTACAATGATGTTCACAAGGACCTTATTCAACTCTTCCCACAATTTCACCGAGTCTCGGACAAACCACAACTCGTATAATATCCAGCATCTAAAATCTAACAATTTGCATCCTGTGCCCCATCAATCTCATGATCATACTGACGACCAACTGGCTCACCAGGGCCACTCTCTCAATTATAAGGAATAAACGAGGGCGTACCCCCGCCCTTAGCAAAATCAGGAGGAATTCACCTCTAATGGGAGTGTTCAGTTGCGTGTATACTTGGGCAAGTGTTTCTAGCAAAATTCTACCAGCTAGCGAACATAAAAAAAGAAAAAAAAGAGAATGGACTGCGCATACGATATCTCCTCACAACTCCCAAGCATTAGCGTTCACACAGGTAAACAACCCACAATCACAATATACAATATAAAATAAATAGGAATGCCTCCACAGGCCGTCATCACTCTATTCAATCAATCCCCGACATAGCCCACCTTATTTCACCACTTGTGCAAATAATAATATAATAGGCTCCACCTTATTTCGCCACACGTGCATAACAATGTCCCACCTTATTCCGCCACATGCGCAACCCACATATAAGCATAAAACATATCCCGCTTTATTACGCCGCATGTGCAAAACATCAATATCTAGGATAAATTTCTTCAGTTAAACAAGTAAAGACCAAGTAGGCAACAAGAATAAACCAAAAGGGCAAATAAATTCCAAGTAAGTGATGTAGAGGTGAAACTAATAACAGGTAACACAATTGTATCAAGAACCACTCCATATTCGATGATTTCTAGGATCTAAGAACCTAAAAGAGACAAATTTTCCACAAATAAATCCGAGCACGCACTCGTCACCTCGCGTACAAGGAATACAACCAACAAAGAAGACTCAAATCCTAAGGGGAAGTCCACCACACAAGGTTAGGCAAGATACTTACCTCAAACCGGCTAAAATCAACTAGCAACCACGTTCTTGCCACGAGTTCTCGACTCCAAATGGCCCAAATCTATTTAATTAAATCACACATTGTAAATAACATCTCAAGCAACTGATTCTACTATTTAATTCAAAGCTAAAGCGCGAAATTAGGCAAAATAACCAAAATGCCCCTCAGGCCAACGTCTCGGAATCGAATAATTTTTATATTTTCAGAACCCTCGTACTCTCACGAGTCTAACCATATAAAAATCTCTCAAATCGGAGGTCAAATACCCCCTCAAAACTAAATAACGTGGCCTATGAAGTTCTACCCATTTTTCATTAAAAATCTAAAATTAACGGATGAAATTAAGAGGAGATTCGTGGAAATTAGTCTAAGTCGAGTGAGAAATAATTACCCAAGTTGCCCAGGTGAAAATCTCTTAAAAAATCTCCAAGGACCGAGCTCCCAAGTCAAAATGTGAAAAATGGCATAAACCCACGTTTGAAGAACATATAATCTGCCCAGACATTTTGTTAATCGCGATCGCGTAACAAGGATCGCGATCGCGTAGAGGAATTTGAGAAGGTCCAGAAACTGTACATCGCGAACCTCGATGAAAGGAATGCGAATGCGGAGGAGGGGTAGACAGATCTTCGCGATCGCGTGGGTGTAACTGCAAACGCGTAGAAGGGAGATATCGAAGGCCCAAAAGTTGCTCTATGCGAACGCGTGAGAGCGTCCGCGAACACGAAGGAGAAGTAAACTGGGCTTCACGATTGCGGGAATGGTTATGCAAACGCGAAGAGGAATTTCGCAGGGGGGTCAAGGTAAGCCATCGCGACCGCGAAGGCCACATCGCGAACGCGATGAAGGAATAACAGATACAGCAACAGCACTTCAAAAATAGGAGGAAGTGACCCGTTGAGCATCCGAAACACACCCGAGATCCCCGGGACCTCAACCAAACCTACAGACATACCCCATAACATCATTCAAACTTGTACCAATCCTTAAATCACCCAAAACAACGCCGAAATCACGGTTTAAGCCAAGATTCAAGCCTATGAACTTCAACTTCTAACCAAATACACTTTTGATCAAAAACCTATCCAAACATTGTCCGAATGACCTGAAATTTTGCACGCACATCCAAAATAACATGGTGGAGCTGCAAAAACTTCCGAAATTCAATTCCGACCCTCGGATCAAAATTTCACTATTGGACCGGAACTTCGAAAATTCAAACTTCGGTATTTCAAGCCTAATTGAGCTACAAACTTCCAAAATACATTCCAAATACGCTACCAACCCCGAAATCACCTAACGGAGCTAACAAAACCATCAAATTACCATTCCGAGGTCGTCTTCACACTGTTCCAAACACTGACCATTTTTCAACTCTTAAGCTCCCATCTAGGGACTAAGTGTCCCAAAACACTCCGAATCCTAATACCGAACGTCCCGGCAAACCAAAATAGCATAAATGAACATAGGGAAGGCAGTTAGTGGGGGATCGGGGCGTAAATTCCAAAAAAGACCGGCGGGGTCGTTATACCAGGTTTGTTGTCAAGTTCATTACTTCTTACATATGTTAGTGTCACCATATATATAATAGACTAAGGTAAAATTGATCTTCCATTGCATATAGGTTAATTTTGAAGAAAAATATGTCCGTCATATACTAAAAAACTTAAATCCGCCTAATAGCATATGTAATAGTACACATATAGTGTATATAAAAATTTTGACAACAACGTTATATAAATGCAGAAATTATGATACTGATCAATATGTTTCTAAATATGTGTTTATCCCTGAAATCAACTTTCATCTTGCGAAACTAAAGAATATCCATTTAAATTTATGTAAAATATATCAGTATGTTTATGTTTTCCAATTACAATAAATAAAGTACAAGGACAAACATACTATATATTGGACTATATTTACAACAATGTGTATTCTTGTACGAATAACTGTATGTTGCACTTTCAAGAGGGATATCAATATCGACAATAAGAGTTTTGGTTATGGCAGAACAACCAAAGCATTAGAATAAAACATACATAAAAAAATATCGTCTACAAAGAAGTGTTCGGTAAAATACCATCACATTAGATACCTTTAAAATATAATTATTATCTAATCAACATGATTAAATTGATCATTTGAGTAAGTTTTGATGACATCTTATCATTTTGAATTTACGTATTATGTTAATATAATAATATTTTTCTCATTAATTAATTTTTTTCTTCCTTCAAATAAATAAATATTTAAACCATCATGTATCATTGTTACCGTGCAATGCACGTTTATAGATACTAGTACTATATTAAAAGTATGAAAGCCCTTAGAAAAATATTGTTTGCCTTTTTTCCCCCTTTTTAAATAGAGTTCACATTAGATAAAATAGTCATTTGATTATTTTCCTAATATTTAAAAATAAACGTTTGATTAATTCCTTACTATTTAGGAATAATTATTTAATTACTCTTTTAGTATTTACTAGTACCCAGGCACACGCGTTTTGCGTGTACCTCATAACCACGAGCATAAAATTTTAAGAATCACATAAATATTATTAGAAAATATTTTAAGATATAAAAATAAAAGTTAAATTATATTAGAACATAGATGTGCTAGAAATTCAAAAGTTAGAGAGATGTCATATTTGAACTCTCATTCTGAAATGTGTATTTGCTGAAGCGAGCACATGTGCAAGAAGAGGAGAATTGTGTTGCGGTAGTGAAACCTTACCATGAAGATCATATTTCGCATTGGAAAAGAAAAGAAGAAAATTACAGAACATAAATCGAAATATAAAAGATACGGCATGATACCATTTTGTGATTTATATTACTGTTTTATATGAATACTCCTCTCCATTCTATATGTTGTTGTTAGAGAGTGACAAAGCAATTGTTTTAGAGAAGAATCTATGCTTTATGTAGTGTGGAGGTATAGAAAAAAGAAAGACCAAGAGTCAGGAAAACTAATCAAGAGTAGTGGAAGAGTTTTGCAACGTTAATACAATAATTATTAGTATACTAGTAAATTCGCGCGATCTTGAAAGATAAATAAATTATAAGAAAATAATAGTAATGTCTTAAATTTTGTAAAAGAAAAATCAGTCTTTACTAAGAAAACATACTTTCCGATTCTACTATTTGTTATGAGTATTACAATGTAAATGACCTGTTATAGTTGGTTAACATATATTAACAGAGAAAAATCTTATATAATGTTATTCCTTAACCTTTCTTATCTAAGCACTTCAAAGTAAAGAAATTAATTAATTATATCTGTTATATCAACGTCTTGTATTGTTAACGCTCTTGTCATTGTATTTTAGATTTGAGTATGTATTGATTAGAGCAAGTACGTGTCTCGATTTGACTATTCAACCATGGATGTCTTCTGTTTACGCAATTATGCTTTTCTTCTAAGGTGAAACTTTATACCAAAGTAAGAACTTAAGTAATGAAGAACAGAGAATATTTTTATGATTCTGCCAAAAAAAAAGGGAGAAAATAAGAAACAAAACGTCCATCTTACCGTTCAAAAGCAATGTTGTTGATTGCCTTTCAAACACTAACCAATACAAGCATCTGCGAAAATATATAAGACCATTAAACTCTTGAAATTTGATGTTTTGTTAATCATTATACTCTTTCGTTTTACAAAGAAATACTTGCTGAATGGCAGAGAAATACAGTCCATCCATTCTGTTTATGTGAACTCTTTTTTTTTTTTTTTTTAAATCTGTTAAGAAAGTAAAACTTATGTTTATAGTCAAAAAATAGTTTACGTGAAAAATCCTATTTATCCTTTTATAGCTATACCAAAAACGTATTTTTCGGTATAAACATTTGGTATCAGAAATTTCTCGCACGGAAATTTTGATACGTATCTTGAAGCGGGAATCGCTCCCTATAAAACATTTCCATAGAAAAATCATTACATTTCTAAGATCGAGGAGTGTAAAAAATTGTTTTCTTGCTTAACTAAGCTCAACTAAACAGGTTTAATTATATGAAAAGAAAGTTAAAGGAGTACATATTATGCAAGGAAAACATTATACATCACACTTTAAAAAAAAATCTTAACTCTATGCCTAAACTGATTCATATAAAATAAAATTGAGGGAGGAGTACATATCATACAACATAATTGTCACGACCCCAACCCCGGTCATAATGGCGCCCAACACACTGCTAGGCAAGTCCGACCATTTGACATCATTAACCCAAATTCTTACTCAGATTATAGACAAATACACAGGGAATTTACTAAGTCATTACATTCAAGTTTATAATTTATAATAAAACCTGCGGAAGTTTATTTAGAATATCACAACATAGCCCAATAGAATCTGGTATCGCGAATACGAGCTTCTAATACAAAATATCCACCTAATACAAGACCATCTAGGAAAAATACGGAGTAAAAAGATAGAGATAGAAGGGAGAGATCAAGGCCGCGAACGCCATGCAACTACCTCGATACTCTCGGATGCTGCTGCACTACTAATCAAATCCTCACTCAGCCTGTGGGGTACCTGGATCTGCACGCAAGGTGCAGAGAGTAATGTGAGTACTCCGACCCAGTGAGTCATAAACATAAATAAAGGCTGAGAGTAAAATATCATGAAATAATACAAAATAAGCTATAACTGGTAGTCCAGAACATATAATCATGAAGCAACAACCGATGAAATAAGGTACATAAATACTATGACAAGTAAACAAGATAAGTATCAAATGCATGAATGCAATGCAACACATAGAATGGTACACTCTAGTACCTGTTGCGGCGGGTAGCCCGATCCATTTAACGTCGACGACGCTCACTGGGGGTCTGTACAGATTTCGGAGGGGCTCCTACAGCCCAAGCGCAAATAATCAAGCCATCTCGTGGCACAAACCAGGCTCTCGGCCTCAATATCAATATAATACCGCTGCGGCGCACAACCCGATCCATGATCAGTCCAGAAATTCACATAAGCCTCTCGGGCAATATTAAAATAATTAGTTCTCAGCTCAGAATGTCAATAAAAACAGTGTTTAAGTTTGCAAATCTTAGAAAAATGACTGAGCATTTCAAATCAGTATTTAGACTTAGGACTGAAGTCAATTAACATGTCAAATAATGCAAAAACGGTGATAGCAATCCCTGAAGGATTCAAATAATCGATACAAAGCCCAAATATAACAATTTAGTCCAAGTAGGATGATTATTGTCACGACCCTAGTTCACCAATTGTGAACACGTCATGACGGCACCTAGTCTCTACGACCAGGTAAGCCTAACACATTGCGGAAGTAATAACAATTGCGGAATTTATAATCAAAACTAAATAACATGAGTAATGTATACAGTTGCCGCCTCACACATACACTTTAAAACCAAACACTGATGTAACCTCCAAGACCCGAAAATCCACGGGAAACACAAGTTAAGAATAATACATAACACTGCTCTAATCATCCAGGAAGTCTATAACAAGGAAGAACAGAATATCATCTAGCTAACTAAAGGGTAGAGTGAGAGGGAGACTCTCCGGACTGCGGACGCGGCAGATATACCTCAAGTCTCCGAAATGCTCTCTGCAACTACTGATAATGCTCCTGCGTAGAGGAACCTGGATCTGCACATAAAAAACATACACAGAAGAGGCGTGAGTACACCACAGCGGTACTCAGTAAGTGCCAAGCCTAACCTCGATTGTGTACTGACGAGGAAAGGTCACGGCCCTACTGAGACAGAAATAATAAAATAGCAAGATATTAACAGTATCGAAGTCTGATGAAAATTAATGAACACAACGGTGTGATAAGACAGTTCAATGAAATATAATACTGCAAGACAAAACAGAAACACAAAGTAAATACAGCAAAATTACAAGAATACCGACGAGGGGCTCCCAGGATACCGTCCTGTAGCCTTTTACCTCAACTGTCCAATGAAACTCCCGGGATACCATCCCGTAGTCCAATCATCAGTGTGCAGGGGGATCTCCCGGGATACAGTCCCATAGTGCCAAAATAAAAGTGCAAGAGGATATCCCGGGATACCGTCCCATAGTCTCAAAGTAAAATGCAGGGGGATCTCTCGGGAATCAAACCCGTAGTCCCAAAGTAAAATGCAGGGGGATTTCCCGGGAATCAAACCTGTAGTCCCAAAGTAAACAAACAAGGCATCAAGGAATACTGACCTAATATGCTCCACGTAATCACAGTTAAGACAATTTAAACAAATAGGTAGCTTGGATCAATTAAACATTCTCTTCTACGCTAGCACATGCTATAAAAACAAGTAAAGTAAGACAAATATGAAAGAGAATCCAAATCAAGTAATTAAGTAAAAATCCGGGTTTCAACAATTTGCTCAAGTACGCGTTCGTCACCTCACGTGCAAGGCATTCAATTACCAATTATCACATCCTAAGGGACGAAGTCCCCTACACAAGGTTAGGCAAGCCACTTACCTCGAACCGGTGCGAAATCAACTAGGGAATGATGCCCTTGCCACAAGTATCCGACTCCGAGTGGCCCAAATCTATTCAAACCAATTACATATTGTAAATAATATTGCAAACAACTGATTCCACTATTAAAATTAAGGCTAGCGCCTATAGGGCGCAAAAATAGATAAAATGACCAAAATGCCACTCCAGCCAACGTCTCGGAATCGAAAATTTTTCACATTTTTAGAACCCTCGCACTCTCACGAGTCCAACCATATAAAAATCTCCCAAATCGGAGGTCAAATGCCCCCTCAAATCCTTACAATTAGGTCTAAGAACTTTACCCCAAATTTTCATTAAAAATCCGAAATTAAAGGTTGAATTCAAGATTAGATTAGTGGGTTTTAATCATAGGGGAGTAAGGAATCCTTACCCAATCGTTACCTCTGAAAAGCCCTCGAAAAATCTCTCAAATCCGAGCTCTCTAGCTTGAGTTTGGTTAAAAATGGAAGAACCCTCGTTTTGAAATATTAAATACTGCCCAGGGATTTAAAGCATTGCGATCGCGAACGTCATCACGCGTTCGCGAAGAAGAAATTCATAAGGGGGTCAGAAATGCCCTTAGCGATCGCGAAGGGACAGATGCGAACGCGAAGGCCTGGGTTCGATGACCTACGCGAACGCGACAACCATGATGCGAATGCTTTGAAGGAACAGGTGAAGCCACGCGATCGCGGGAGGCCAAACGCGAACGCGATGAAGGAATTTGACATCTTCCAACAAAATACACTACGCGAACGCGTAGATGAGGACGCGAACACGATGAGAGGGAGAAGTAAAGCTAGGCAAACGCAATGCCTTCTACGCGAACGCGTAGAAGGACAACTGACCTGCAATTTTCTGCAATGATTTCCAACTTCAAAATGCTCCGTTGAGCATCCGAAACACAACCGAGGCCCCCAGGACCTCAACCAATCCTACAGACATAACCCATAACCTCATTCAAATTTGTACCAATCCTTAAATTACCCAAAACAGTGCCGGAAACGCGATTTAAGCCAATATTCAAGCCTAGGAACTTCAAATTCTAACAAAACACACTTTCGATAAAAAACCTATCCAAATTTTGTCCAAATGACGTGAAATTTTGCACGCACATCCGAAATGGCATGACAGAGCTAAAGCAACTTTTGGAATCCAAATCCGACCCTCGGATCAAAAACTCACTATCGGACCAGAAACTTCAAAAATTCAAACTTCGGCATTTCAAGCCTAAATGAGCTACGGACCTCCAAATTACATTCCGAACACGCTCCCAACCCCGAAATCACCTAACGGAGCTAACGGAACCATTGGATTTCCATTCCGAGGTCGTCTTTATAGTGCTCCAAATACGAACCATTTTTCAACTATTAAGCTCTCATTTAGGGACTAAGTGGCCCAAAACACTCCAAATCCTAATACCGAACGTCCCGACAAACCAAAATAGTAGAAATGAACTTTAGAGAAAGCAGTTAATGGGAATGGGGGCATAAATTCCAAAAACGACCGGCCGGGTCATTACATCCTCCTACACTTAAACATTCGTTCGTCCTCGAACGAGCATAGAGAACATACCTGAAGTAGCAAAAAGATGAGGGTACTGGCTGCGCATATCCTGCTCGGTCTCCCAAGTCGCCTCCTCGGCCGGCTGACCACGCCACTGGACCTTCGCTAAAGCGATGTTCTTTGACCTCAACTTTCTGATCTGCTTATCCAAAATGGCCACTGGCTCCTCAACATAAGATAGATCTTT
>MU738034.1:42313-152945 GCA_026770625.1 Nicotiana glauca
AGCGAGGGGAAGCAACCCCGCCTGAGCCAAAGTAGTGTACATGCTCATGAACTGAGCCAGGGTCTCCTGGAGCGCTAGAGTAGTAGTAGCTGTAGTAGGTGTACCAGGTGCCTATGCTCCAACTAGATCTGCTGGTGGTACATCAGCGGCAACGCGCGCAGGTGCTGTGGCTGCACCTCGGGCGCGTCCTCGAACTCTACCCCGACCCCAGCCTCTAACAGCGGCAGCAGGGGGCGCGGGTGCCTGGTCCTCTCGTGTAGCACGTGTCCTCACCATCTGTCAGAGAATAGAATACAGAAGTTTAGAGTTGGTATCAAAACATCGCACGACAAGGAATTCAAAGGAGATGAAGATTTTCCTAAACAGTTACATAGCCTCTCGTAGATAAATACGGACGTCTCCGTACCGATCAACGAGACTCTAATAAACCGTCCTGTGTCCCGTGACTTCTATGAAACTAGAGCTCTGATACCAACTTGTCCCGACCCTAGTTCACCAATTGTGAACACGTCATGACGGCACCTAGTCTCTACGACCAGGTAAGCCTAACACATTGCAGAAGTAATAACAATTGCGGAATTTATAATCAAAACTAAATAACATGAGTAATGTATACAGTTGTCGCCTGGCATATACACTTTAAAACCAAACACTGAAGTAGCCTCCAAGACCCGAAAAGCCACGGGCAACACATGCTAAGAATAATACATAACACTGCTCCAATCATCCAGGAAGTCTATAACAAGGAAGAATAGAATAGCATCTAGCTAACTAAAGGGTAGAGTGAGAGGGAGAGTCTCCGGACTGCGGACGCGGCAGATATACCTCAAGTCTCCGAAATGCTCTCTGCAACTACTGATAATGCGCCTGCGTAGAGGTACCTGGATCTACACATGAAAAACATGCGCAGAAGAGGCGTGAGTACACCATAGCGGTACTCAGTAAGTGCCAAGCCTAACCTCGGTTGGGTAGTGACGAGGAAAGGTCAGGGCCCTACTAAGACAGAAATAATAAAATAGCAAGATATTAACAGTATCGAAGTCTGATGAAAACTAATGAACACAGCGGTGTGATAAGACAGTTCAATGAAATATAATACTGCAAGACAAAACATAAACACAGAGTAAATACAACAAAATTACAAGAATACCGACGAGGGGCTCCCAGGATACCGTCCTGTAGCCATTTACCTCAACTGTCCAATGAAACTCCCAGGATACCGTCCCGTAGTCCCAAAATAAAAGTGCAAGGGGATCTCCCAGGATACCGTCCCTTAGTCCCAAAGTAAAATGTAGGGGGATCTCCCGGGAATCAAACCCGTAGTCCCAAAGTAAACAAATAAGGCATCAAGGAATACTGACCTAACATGATCCACGTAATCACAGTTAAGACAATTTAAATAAATTGGCAGCTTGGATCAATTAAACATGCTCTTCTTCGCTAGGACAGGCTATAAAAACAAGTAAAGTAAGGCAACTATGAAAGAGAATCCAAATCAAGTAATTAAGTAAAAATCTGGGTTTCAACATTTTGCTCAAGTACGCGCTCGTCACCTCACGTACAAGGCATTCAATTACCAATTATCATATCCTAAGGGACGAAGTCCCCCACACAAGGTTAGGCAAGCCACTTACGTCGAACCAGTGCGAAATCAACTAGGAAACGATGCCCTTGCCACGAGTATCCGACTCCGAGTGGCCCAAATCTATTCAAACCAATTACATGTTGTAAATAATATTGCAAACAACTGATTTCACTATTAAAATTAAGGCTAGGGTGCAAAAATAGTAAAATGACCAAAATGCCCCTCCAGCCAATGTCTCAGAATAGAAAAAATTTCACATTTTCAGAACCCTCGCGCTCTCACGAGTCCAACCATATAAAATCTCCCAGATCGGAGGTCAAATGTGCCCTCAAATCCTCACAATTAGGTCTAAGAACTTTACCCCAAATTTTCATTAAAAATCAGAAATTAATGGTTGAATTCAAGATTAGATTAGTGGGTTTTAATCATATGGGAGTAAGGAATCGTTACCCAATCGCTGCCTCTGAAAAACCCTCGAAATATCCCTCAAATCTGAGCTCTCTAGCTTGAGTTTGGTTAAAAATGGAAGAACCCTCGTTTTGAAATATTAAATACTGCCCAGGGATTTAAAGCATCGCAAATGCGGACGTCATCACGCGTTCGCGAAGAAGAAATTCATAAGGGGGTCAGAAATGCCCTTCACGATCGCCAAGGGACAGATGGGAACGCGAAGTCCAGGGTTTGATGACCTACGCGAACGCGACAACCATGATGCGAACGCGCTGAAGGAACAGGTGAGGCCACGCGATCGCGGGAGGCCAAACGCGAACGCGATGAAGGAATTTGACATCTTCCAGAAAAAATACACTACGCGAACGAGTAGATGAGGACGCGAACGCGATGAGAGGGAGAAATAAAGCTACGCGAACGCGATGCCTTCTACGCGAACGCGATGCCTTCTACGCGAACGCGTAAAAGGACAACTGACCTACAATTTTCTGCAATGATTTCCAACTTCAAAATGCTCCGTTGAGCATCCGAAACACACCCGAGTCCCCCTAGACCTCAACCAATCCTACAGACATAACCATAACCTCATTCAAACTTGTGCCAATCCTTAAATCACCCAAAACAACGCCGGAAACACGATTTAAGCCAGGATTCAAGCCTAGGAACTTCAAATTCTAACCAAACATACTTTCTATCAAACACCTATCCAAATTTTGTCCAAATGACCTAAAATTTTGCACGCACATCCAAAATGGCATGACAGAGCTACAGAAACTTCCGGAATCCAAATCTGACCCTCGGATCAAAAACTCACTATCGGACCGGAAACTTTAAAAATTCAAACTTCAGCATATCAAGCCTAAATGAGCTACGGACCTCCAAATTACATTCCGAACACGCTCCCAACCCCGAAATCACCTAACGGAGCTTCAAGAACCATCAGATTTCCATTCCGAGGCCGTCTTCGCACTGCTCGGAATACGTACCATTTTTCAACTCTTAAGCTCTCATTTAGGGACTAAGTGTCCCAAAACATTCCAAATCCTAATACCGAACGTCTCGGCAAACCAAAATAGTAGAAATGAACTTTAGGGAAAACAGTTAATGGGGAATTGGGGCGTAAATTCCAAAAACGACCAGCCGAGTCGTTACAATTATCAAACAAGTCTTTGTCGAAAACACAGTATAAACATCACTCGGGACGGACCAAGTCACAATCCCCAACCACAAACGACCCCGCACTCGTCATAGTGCGCGTGTATCGCCTCAATATAGCGTTACAATGTAAAATTCCGGGTTTCAAACCCTCAGGACATCATTTACATCTATTACTCACCTCAAGCGGGCCAAAAGTCTAGCTCGCTATGCCTTTTCCTCTCGAATCGACCTCCTCGTGCATCGAATCTGATCAAAACCACAAGGAATACATTGCAATAGGCTAAGGGAACATAATCCAATCGAAAAGACTCGAAAAATATCAAAATCACGAAATTAACAAAACCCGAGCCCCGGGCCCACATCTCGAAAAATAAAAAATTTACGTCACCGGATTTCTTATCTCGCCACCAGTCTATACATATCAAATTTACCAAAATCTGAGCTCAAATGCTCCCTCAAACTCCAAATTTCCATTCAAAAAGTCAAGCCCTAGTTCTTCCATTTTAAATCAAATTTCCATGAATTTAAGTGTTGATTATTCAATAAAATAATGATTTTAGGTTACAAGACTCACCTCCAATCAATTCCCTTTGAAACCCTATTTAATCCTCGTCAAAAAGCTCCCAAGGTTGCTCAACAATGGTGAAAATAAGACCTAGCTCGCGGAGGAAATAATATAAATCTGCCCAGCTCTTTTCCGCTTCTGCGGTCCCGTTTCTGCTTAGGCGGGACCGCTCCAATGACTTTTCTTTCGCTTCTGTGGAAATTTCAAATAAAGGCCACGACCGCTTCTGCGGTCCACAAGTCGCTTCTGCGACTCCGCTCCTATGGATTTTCCTCCGCTTCTGCGGAAATACCAAAAAGGTCCAGGACCGCTTCTGCGGCCTTTTCCCGCATCTGCGGCTTCGCAGATGTAGTCCCCTCACCGCTTCTACGGAAACAAGCCAAGTCCTAGCCTTCGCATCTGCGGCTCCCCCTTCACTTCTGCGGAACCGCTCCTGCGGTCCATTTTCCGCAGAAGCGAAAACACCAGATATATGAACTCTTTTCCTTGCAAAAATCCCAAAACTCTCCGTTTAACCATCCGAACTCACCCCGAGGCTCCCGAGACCTCAACCAAAAGCACCAACACATCTTAAAACATCATTTAAACTCGTTCCAATCATCAAAACACATCAAACAACGCTAAAACCATCAAATCACATCAGATTCAAGCCTAAGTTCTTCAAAAACTTCCGAAATACACATTTGATCAAAAACCCAACCAAAACACCTCCGAATGACTTAGATTTTGCACACACATCCAAAATTACCTAATGAAGCTACAACAACTCTCAGAATTCTATTCCGACCCTCGGATCAAAATCTTACCTATCAACCGGAATTCGCCAATATACTAACGTTGCCAATTCAAGCCTAATTCTACACCGGACCTCCAAAATCACTTCCGATCGCACTCCTAAGTCACAAATCACTCCCCAAAGCTAAACGAATCACTGGAAATCACATTAGAGCCTTCTAAATCATAAGTCAATGTCCGGTTGACTTTTCCAAACCAAACGTTCCTTAAAGAGACTAAGTGTCTCATTTCCTACGGAAACCAATCCAATTTAACTCTAACACAACAAATACCGATAATGAAACATGAAGAAGCATAAAATGGGGGAAGCGGGGCAGTAACACATCAGATGACGGGTTGGGTCCCCAACTTCAACAAATGCTCATCCTCGAGCGGGTCAAGAAACATACCTGAAGTCTAAAATAGGTGAGGATATCTTCTCCGCATCTCCCGCTCGGTCTCCCAGGTAGCCTCCTCCACGGGCCTACCTCTCCACCGCACCTTCAACGAAGCTATATCCTTTGATCTCAATTTCCGAACCTGACGACCCAAAATAGCCACTGGATCCACATCATAGGTCAAATCATCATCTAACTGAACCGTGTTAAAGTCCAACACATGAGACGGGTCCCCAACATACTTCCGAAGCATAGATACATGGAATACCGGATGAACGCTCGACAAGCTGGGTGGCAAGGCAAGCATGTAGGCCACCTCTCCAATCCTGTACCTCAAAAGGCCCAATGAACCGCGGACTCAACTTCCCTTTCTTTCCAAACATCATAACGCCCTTCATGGGCGAAACCTTCAGCAAGACCTTCTCGCCCATCATATAAGATATATCTCGAACCTTACGGTCCGCATAAATCTTCTGACGCGACTGAGCTGTATGAAGTCTCTCCTGGATCACTTTCACCTTCTCTAAGGCATCCTGGACTAACTCCGTCCCCAATAGCCTAGCCTCTCCGGGCTCAAACCAACCAACCAGAGATCTATACCGTCTCCCATATAAGGCCTCATACGGTGCCATATGAATGCTGGATTGATAGCTGTTGTTGTAGGCAAACTCTGCAAGTGTCAAGAACTCAGCCCAAGAACCTCCAAAATCAATAACACATGCACGCAACATGTCCTCCAATATCTGAATGGTACACTCGGACTACCAGTCCGTCTGAGGATGAAACGCTCCGTCTGAGGATGAAACACTGTCCTCAACTCCACTTGTGTACCCAACTCTCGCTGAAAAATCCTCCAAAACTAGGAAGTGAACTTAGTACCCCTATCTGAGATAATAGAAACTTGGACCCCATGCAGCCGAACAATCTCCCGGATGAAAATCCCTGCCAGCCGCTCCGAAGAATAGGTAGTACACACCGGAATGAAGTGCGCGGACTTGGTCAGCCGATCCACAATCACCCAAATCGAATCAAACCTCTTCGAGGTCAGAGGAAGACCACTCACAAAATCCATAGTAATCCTCTCCAACTTCCACTCTAGAATATCCATCCGCTGAAGTACACCACCGGGTCTCTGATGCTTATATTACACCTCCTGATAGTTGAGACATCGAGCTACATAACCCACAATATCTTTCTTCATTCTCCTCCACCAGTAGTGCTTCCTCAAATCCTAATACATCTTTGCGGCACCCGGATGAATCGAATACCGCGAGCTGTGGGCCTCCTCAAGAATCAACTCTCTATGACCATCTACATTGGGCACACAAATCCGACCCCGCATCCTCAATACACCATCATCACCAAGGGTCACATCTATGGCGTGGCCATGCTGAACTCTGTCCTTGAGGACAAGCAAGTGCGGATCATTATAATGGCGCTCTCTGATGCGATCATATAAGGAAGACCGAGAAACCACGCAACCGAAATACCCAACTAGGCTCTGAAATGTCTAATCTCATAAACCGATTGGCCCACACCGGAACATCAACTGCAAAGGGCCTCTCCCCAACTGGAATGTACATCAAACTCCCCATACTGACTGTCTTTCAGCTTAAAGCATCGGACCCTACATTGGGCTTTCCCGGATGATACAGAATAGTAATGTCATAATCCTTTAGCAACTCAAGCCACCTCCGCTGCCTCAAATTAAGATCCTTCTGCTTGAACAAATGCTGAAGACTGTGATGATCGGTGAATACCTCACAAGATATGCCATATAAGTAGTGCCTCCAAATCTTCAAAGCATGAACTATAGCAGCCAACTCTAAGTCCTGAACAGGGTAGTTCTTCTAATGGGGCTTCAACTGACGAGAAGTATAAGCAATCACTCTACCCTCCTGCATTAATACACAGCCAATCCCGACTCTCGAAGCATCATAATAAAAGTGTAAGAACCTGAAGCTGATGGCAAAACTAATACTGGAGCTATGGTCAAAACTGTCTTGAGCTTCTAGAAGCTCTCTTCGCAGTCGTCCGACCATACAAATGGAGCACCCTTCTGCGTCAACTTGGTCAAGGGCAATGAAATAGATGAAAAACCCTGGATGAACCGACGATAATAACCCGCCAAACCGAGGAAACTACGAATACCTATGGCTGAGGACGGTCTAGGCCAACTTTGAGCCGCCTCTATCTTCTTTGGATAAACATGAATACCATCGCTGGACACCACGTGCCCCAGGAAAGCCACAAAACCAAGCCAAAACTCACACTTGGAGAACTTTGCATAAAGTTTCTCCTCCCTCAATCTCTGTAATACCACTTGCAAATGTTGTGCATGCTCCTCCTGGCTATGTGAGTACACCAGGATATCATCAATAAAAACAATAACAAACGAATCCAGATACGACCGAAATATATTGTTCATCAAATGCATGAACACTGTTTGGGCATTAGTCAGCCAAAAGGACATAATAAGAAACTCATAGTGCCCATATCTACTCCTGAAAGCAGTCTTCATAATATCTGAATCCCTGATCTTCAAATGGTGATAGCCTGAACAGAGATCAATCTTGGAGAATACCCTTGCCCCCTGAAGCTGGTCAAATAAATCATCAATACGAGGCAGGGGATACTTGTTCTTCACTGTCACTTTGTTCAATTACCTGTAGTCAATGCACAATCTCATTGTGCCATCTTTCTTTTTCACAAATAGAACCGGTGCACCCCACGGTGACACACTAGGCCGAATGAACCCCTTTTCTAAGAGTTCCTAAAGCTGTTCCTTTAATTCTAACAACTCCGCTGGTGCCATGCGATATGGAAGAATGAAAATGGGCTGAGTGCCCGACACCAGGTTAATACCAAAATCAATATCCATGTCCGGTAGCATGCCCGCCAGGTCTGCGGGAAATACATCAGGAAAATCCCTCACAACGGGAACAAAATCAAGGCTAGGAGTCTCAACTCCAACATCTCTCGCAAACGACAAATATGAAAGGCAACCCTTCCTAACCATACGTTGGGCCTTTAATAAAGAAATAACTCTACTCGAAACATAGTCAATCACACCCCGCCACTCGATCCTCGGAATACCCAACATAGTCAAGGTGACTGTCTTAGCATGACAGTCTAGAAAACATGACACGGAGATAACCAGTCCATGACTAGAATAACATCAAAGTTTACCATGCTCAATAGCAATAAACCAATTCGGGTCTCCATACCCCCAATAGTCACAAGAAAGACCGATACACATGGTCTATAATAATAGTATCGTCCACCGGGGTATATACGTGCACAGGTAAAGCAAGACACCCTCAGGTCATACCTAAATGATGAGCAAAATATGAGGACACATAAGAATAGGTAGAACTGGGATCAAATAAGATAGAGGCATCCCTATGGCAGACTGAGATAATACCTGTGATAACAACATCCGATTCAATGGCATTTGTTCTACCTGGAATAGCATAAAATTGAGCCTGGCCACCGCCGGATCGGCCACCACCCCTGGGGCGACCCCTGGCTGCCTGGCCTCCACCCCTAGCTGATTGGGCGGGTACAGAAGAAGCTGGAGCAGAAGACGAGGGCTGATCCCTCTGCTGAGACTGACCACCACGAAGTCGAGGACACTGCCTCCTCATATGACCAAACTCACCACACTCGTAGCAACTACCAGATGCTGGAGAAGGGACTGAAGGGAACCCCTCGCACCAGAATGACCAGCCGATGCACTCGGTGCAAAAGAACCCTGAGCTGAAGTGGCATAAGATGAGATCTGAGCTGGGAAGGCACTAACTGAAGGCTTCCCCTGCTAGAACCCCTGATGACCACGGCCTGAAGGCTCTCCACTATACTCTGGACGGGCCAACCGAGGAGGCCTAAAGGAACGACCTCTACCACGCTGGAACTGGACCCTAGACGGAGCACCACTGAAACTACCTGAACCTCGAAGCCTCTTGGCCTCCCTCTCCTCATGCTCCCTGCGGTAAACTGTCTCAATATCACGAGCAATGTCAACTACCTCCTCGAATGAGGCACCCAATACTCTCTCTAGTCATCAAAATACAGAGTGAATAGTTGAGGCCATCCACGAACCTCCTAATCCTCTCCCGATCTGTCGGGATCATCCAAGTAGTATGACGGGCTAACTGTAAAAATCTCACCTCGTACTGGGTCATAGACATGTCCCCCTAGGTCAACCACTCAAACTGTCGACACAGCTCCTCTCTGCGGGACTGCGGTACATACTTCTCCAAGAAGAGAGTGGAAAAATGCTGCCATGTAAGGGGCGTTGCACCAACAAGCCTACGCCTCTCAAAATCTTCCCACCAGGTAAATGCAACACCTGAGAACTGGAAGGTAGTAAAAGCCACAACACTCGACTCCAAAATCCCTACGGTACGAAGCATACGCTGACACTTGTCAAGAAAACCCTGGCATCCTCGCCGTCAGCACCACTAAATGTCGGAGGCTGGAGCCTACCGAATCTTTCGAGACGACGCTGCTCATCATCGAGCATAGCTAGAACCATATAGTTATGAACTGGTGCAACCAGTTGAGTTGGAGCTGCTCCCGGTATCTGCAATCCCTGCACAACCTGCTCAGGTGTGTGAGCAGCGGTGGTCTGATTGCCTCCCCCGACCTGCGAAGTAGCTGCTGTAGCAGTGGCTGAAACTGCCTGAGCCAGGCCAGTACAAATTGATAATATCTGAGCCAAGGCCTCCTGGAGACCCAGAATCACAATGAGCACCGCCGGTGACTGACTAGGTGTTGTTGGAGCATCCACAACTGAAGTCTGGTCCTGAGCTGGGGCAACTGGTGGATCAACAGGTGCTGCCCTCGCAGCTCTGCCTCAACCATGACCACGATCATGACCGTGTCCACGGCCTCTAGTAGCCTAAGTAGGTGGTACTGGTGGTCGTCCACCACATCCGGTAGCGCGAGTCCTTGCCATCTGCGAGAGAATAGAATACAGAAGTTTAGTTCTCGGATCAACAAAGTCGCACGACAAGAATTTCAAGAATATGAAGTTTTTCCTAAAGGTTCTGTAGCCTCTCGAGGATAAATACAGACATCTCTGTACCGATCCGCGAGACTCTGCTAAAACGGCTCATGATTCGCGAGACCAAGTAACCTAGGCTCTGATACCAACTTGTCACGACCCCAACCCCGGTCATGATGGCTCCCAATACACTGCTAGGCAAGCCCGACCATTTGACATCATTAACCCAAATTCCAACTCAGATTATAGACAAATACACAGGGAATTTACTAAGTCATTACATTCAAGTTTATAATTCATAATAAAACCTGCAGAAGTTCA
This sequence comes from Nicotiana glauca, assembly GCA_026770625.1. Lineage (NCBI taxonomy): Eukaryota > Viridiplantae > Streptophyta > Magnoliopsida > Solanales > Solanaceae > Nicotiana > Nicotiana glauca. The sequence continues at coordinate 52,573 of MU738034.1, forward strand.
ATTAGAATATCACAAAAGAGCTTTGAACTAAGCCAAGATATTTCTAAATATTTCACAGCCTTACTATTTTCTTAGAGGATTGTACCCTACTTCTATATAGCATGTTGGTTGCTTTACGTGGTTTCTTACTGCTCAGTTGTTATTTACCTTTATTATTCACTGATTTGGAGTACTCACTTTACTCCCTCCACCTCGCGTGCAGTTGTAGGTATTTATTCACCCGGTAGCGGGTATTGGCTGCGTGCAGGCAGAGTTGTAGAGGTTTAGCAAGGTGACTGCCAACGTTCGCAGCACCACTGTCTTTCTATGTTATTCATTATTCCTGTTCAGTGTATTTCCAGAATTGTAAAGTGGAATCACATCCTTATAGATGCTCGTGACTTGTGACATCCCGATTAGGACTGCGTTGGGTTGTAAATTTTGTTAAATAATATCATTAAGCCATATTGTCATGACCCAAACCCCGCACTGGTCATGATGGCGCCTCCTGTGAAGACAAGGCCAACCAACTAACCCAACTAGTCTCTTTCAAAAATAGTTAAACATAAATGAACGGCAAAATATGACTTAATGATATTAATTAATAGAATTACAACCCAACACAACCCAAATCGGGGTGTCACAAGTCACGAGCATCTATCAGAGTATAAATACAACTACAAGACCTAAAGTATACAAAGCCGGGATAATGAACCAAAAGAGAGAAGAATAGTGCTGCGAACGTAGGCAGTCACCTTGCTACTTCTATAGCTCTGCCTCTGATCAGGCAAAACCCGTTACCGGTTGAAAAAATACCTGCATCTGCATGCGAGGTGTAGTGAGTAAAGTGAGTACTCCAACTCAGTGAGTAATAAAGGTAAATAATAACCGAGCAGCAAGAAATCACGTAAAGCAACCAACATGCTGTATAGAAGCTGGGTACAATCTTTCTGAGAAACTAGTGAAATCTGTGAAATCTTTAGAAATATCTTGGCTCAGTTCAAATCTCCTTTGAAAATGATCTTTTCAATAATTACGGATACGAGTTCAAAACAGTTAGTGCTGATAGGCATAGAAAAATACGCCCTCGAGCACAAATACCACAGTATAACAGGTAAAAAGGGCAAATAAATATGCAAGATGAGCACATAAAAGTACTCCCCTCGGGCACATCTCAAAATAGTACCAGCCCCTCGGGCTCAATATCAATCGCTCAGAACTGTATCAACCCCTCAGCACAGTATCACATCACTCAGAATAGTATTAGCCCCTCAGGCTCAATATCAGTCACACAGTACAACATCAGCCCCTCGGGATCACTCTCAAATCACATGGGTACCGGCGCTCACTGTAGGGGTGCAGACTCCGGAGGGGCTCCTACAGCCCAAGCTCTATATCATCATAAGCCTTGAAAGCATGTACATATCAACATGAGGCTTGAAAACCTTCTCACATTACGCTCGAGGTCTGAAAGCCTCCTCACATATTGCTCGAGGCCTGAAAGCCTCCTCACATATCGCTCGAGGCCTGAAAGCCTCCTCACCTCACGCTCAAGGCCTGAAAGTCTCAGTCAATCCAGAAAATATCATAAGCCCCACGGGAATTAATAAAATAATAGTTCTCAGCCCAAACAATAGTGAAATATCAGTAAAGTCTCAAAAATTAATTAAAACGGCTGAGTTTGCAAAAACAGTATAATCAACAGGACTGAGTTCAAGTAGTATATCAAATAGCGAGGAAAGAGTGTTAAAATCCCTGAAGGGGTTCAAATAATTGGCACGAAGCCCAAATATGGAAATCAACCCAAATCATGATAATATCAAATAAGTTACAGTCAAATACGCGGTAAAATCAACAACCGGGATAGACCAAGTCACAATCCCCAACGGTGCTCTACCCCACGCTCGCTATCCGGCGTGCAAGTCACCTCAATATAGCACTACGGTGTGAAAATCCGGGATTTTAAACCGTCGGCATATCATTTACAATCATTACTCACCTCGAACCGGCGAAATCTCTAGCTCGCGAAGCCTTTGCCCCTCAAATCGGCCTCCACGCGCGTCGAATCTATCCAAAATCAGAGCGAATACACCACAATAGGCTAAGGGAACATAACTCAATCAAAAAGAATCAAAGAACATAAAAAATTACGAAATTTGCAAAACTCGAGCCCCGAGCCCACTTCTTGAAAATTAGAAAATTTAACATCAACAGATTCCTTATCCCCCTATGAGTTCGTACATACCAAAAGTTCTCAAATCCAACCTCAAGCGGTCCTTCAAATCCCTAAATTAAGTTTCAAAATCCCAAGCCCTAGTTCTTCAGTTTTTGGCTTAATTTCCATGAATTTCTAGATGGATTTAACAATAAGAACGAGTTTTAGTTTCAAAAATCTTACCTCCTATCGATTCTCCTTGAGTCCCTCTTCAATTTCCTTCAAAACGCTTTCAAAAAGATCAGCAATTGAGTAAATGAGCCCCAAAATTGCGGATGAAATGTTTTAAAACATTCTTCCTAGGTCTGTCCCCTCCTTCTTCGTGAACGCGGTCAAACCCTCGCGTTCGCGAAACACAACCTTGCATTGACCAAAATTTACTCTATGCCAACGCGACATAATGGTCGTGAACGTGATGCCTTAGCTCCCAGACCTACACAAACGCGAGTCACCTGATGCGAACACGAAGGGTAATTCCACTGAACCCCAATACCTTATACGCGAACGCGGGAGAACTCATGCGAATGCGAAGCATCGACTCCCATCCTTTTGCGAACGCAAGCATTCAAGCGCGAATGTGAAGGCTTAAATTCCTTCCTTCCAAATTCCTTCTACACGAACGCGAGGCTCCTCTCACAAACGCGAAGAGATAAATCTCTGCAACACATAGCTGGAAAAACCTGCAACTTCCAAAGGCTGAAATTGGTCCGATTGACCATCCAAAATCTCCCCGAGGCCCCTGGGACTTCAACCAAAAGTGTCAACCCATCCAAAAACATCGTTCAAAATTGCTCCAATCATCAAAACACCTCAACTAACACCAAAATCATCAAATTACATCGAATTCAAGCCTAAGTTCTTCAAAAACTTCAGAAACACGCATTCGATCAAAAACCCGACCAAAACACCTACGAGTGACCTGAAATTTTGCACACATAACCCAAATCACCTAACGAAGCTACTTCAACGCTCGAAATTCCATTCCGACCCTCGGATCAAAATCTCACCTATCAACCGGAAATCGCCAAAATGCTAACTTCGCCAATTCAAGCCTGGTTCTACACCGGACCTCCAAAATCACTTTCGATCACACTCCCAAGTCATAAATCACTTCCCAAAGCTAACCAAATCACCGAAAATCACATCCGAGTCTTCTAACTCATAAGTCAACATCTGATTGACTTTTCCAAACTAAACCTTCCGTAAAGAGACTAAGTGGCTCATTTCCTACCAATACCAATCCAAATCAACTCTAATACACCAAATAACGATAACGAAACATGAATAAGAATAAAATGGGGGAAACAAAGTGGTAACCCATAAGACTACATGTCGGGTCGTCACATCCTCCCAAACTTAAACAAACTCTCGTCCTCGAGTTACCCAGAGTTGCTCTAGAAGCCAACCAATAGCTGAATAACTTTACCATGCATATACCCGGGGGTGATCCTACATCACCCTATCTCATATAGGTCCGATAACACATTTTAACCGAAATTACACAATCCAGTGTAGCCCATAAATCATAGAACTACCTTTTCACTTCTGAAACCATCAATACGATCAAAACCTCACTCCTATACTTTGAATATCCCCGAACCAACTGTAATAACCTATACCTGCAACCTTAGGTGAAATCATATGATATACCATATAATCCAAGCACTCGAAACGATAACTTCTATTCATAGCAGTTGCCCACAACAACCAAATACTGATAGGAAACCTCTTATTAGCTAAAGTCTTATTCCAATACTTTCATATACTGCCAACGATAAATGAGACACTCAACAAACCGTAACCATTTCTCAGATCAACCATTCATGAAGCCACTTCCCTTTTGACTAATACCACAATAGTTTTCCGAGCCGAACCTCGATATTATCCTTTCAAAAAGCTGAAATCAAATCTAATCGTATTCATTAATGACCCCAACGATCACCTCGAATCCAACACACCACTCTGGTGATATGACACCTCAATACAGGCCTAAGCCATACTTGCATAATACACACAGCAATAAGAAACGATCTAAACATGCTCAAATCATAAAAAATGACTCAGAAGAAAAAACTGTACCTCAATCTCATCAGTACCATCACAACACAAGGGTGAGACCCCATCTCACATCATAGAATATAACACCTGAATCTACCCTGGAAGGTCATATCTCCACGTGGCCTCGCTACAATGCGCGATCCTATCTAAATACTGTTACACACGAAACACCTCAAGTCACTATGCTCAAAATCGACAAACACGAACAAATTGATGTCTGAAACCAAAGGAATTCATTACACCCACGGTGAAACAAATAACATACAACACGCAACCTGATAGGTCATAACCGACACTCCATTTGCCAAGCAACACCCAATTACTCTTCCCACTCGACTTTCACTATGAATCCCCATTAGAACCGCACTGCATGTGCCCATAACCAACAAATCATAGCGTCTCACAACATAGAATAGCAACTCAAGCTGAATACGTAGCCACATCAGCCTGCTAGTGAACTCATTACCGAAGGAGGCCTGAAGCTGCTCCTTCCACTACTATAACTCCTGCCGGAGCCGTACGATACGGTGTCTGGCACCAAATCTATACCGAAATCCACAACCGCACCCGGCGACATGCCCGACCACAAGAAACGCATCCAAAAACTCCCTCAACACCAGAACTGAATCAATGGTAGAAACCTATGCACTAACATCCATTACGAAGGCCCAACTAAGAAAAGCAATTCTTCCCAGCCGTCCGCTTAGTCTTTGAAATATAAAACACCCTACTAGAACATAATCCAACGCGCCTCGCCACTCATCCCATGGCATTTCCGGCATAGTCCATAGCATAATAGTTCATAATCAATCAACACTAAGACAACCAGTCTGAATTCCAATATTATATAAAAAAATCAAACATACCAGCAAGTAAATATCCACTCGGGCCTCCAAATCCTAATAGCCGCTAAACGGTGTCGATATACACGGTCCATAACCACTACATATTTTGTACATGAGAACTTCCAGTCTTCACTCCATATAGCACACGAATCACCACACCTAACCTCAAATTCTGCCGTATGAATACTTATCACACCTCAAGTACCAAATCATTCCCCAAACGATATTCTAAAATTCCCCTGCGCCACCATACAAACTCAGATATTAGCAGTCGATCTAACAAGAAGGTGCCGCAATACTACCGAAGTATCATCAGTTTAATCCCATTACCTTTTTCTGAGACGTATACTCTCATCAAATCACTTCCAATTAGCAGTATCATTCCCTTGATTATCTGAGGCTACCCGTTGCCTAAGAGTTTTGTGAACTTCCTTTCAGAACTGAACTGAAACCTCGTACACGCAAATCTCAATCCTCCATAACATACCACATATACCATACCATCCAAGGATAGCAAGAAAACTTTTATCTCCCTTCCGAGCCACATACATCTACTCACTCAACTAGTCAAGAACTTCCATTGATACCATCTAGAAGAAAAATCATTACACATTCCATGTCTCTCATGCCCATAGAAAATATGCATCTCCAAACTGCGGTAGAAGCCATCAAGAACTCTCCGTACCATACCTATTCGGTCTACTATCAAGCTATTCCATCTATCTAATTTCCCTTCTGATTCATCATCAACTTGATATTCCCCCTTGTTGTAGCACCACAGTTCCTCAACCCAGGCTCACTACGCGAGATCCAAGCACAAGATCATACTTCCTAAGACCCATAAGCCACTGAATCCTCTCTCAAATATTCCCAGAAATACCACATTACAAAATACTTTACCCTAAAGAACTTCCTGTGACTTTTGATTCGTTACCTTTGCTTTCCAGATACGGATACATAGGATCCCATAATTAACATAAAAATAACACAAGTCTTGACATTTTCTAATGAAAACATAGTCTCTAACCACATACACAACCTTAAGACACCTGATTGTTACATGTAGAATCTTTAACACAATAAAACCATTCTCGAGGGTCATTTACTTCTTATTTAAACTGCAATTCACCTGATCAAACAAACATAACCAACCGTGCCTCATTAGCACTCTAACATCGCAGGATATGAGCTCATTCCAATACAAACAAACATCTTCCTGCTCTAGGCACCGAGCATTCTTACCAATAACATCTTAAGACATCCTCTGATTCTTACACATCTACGAAGCACCATATAACCTTTGTCAAAATTTTGCTTCACTCGTGCCATCCTCGGCTCAATTTCCGCAACTAAAACTAATTCACCAGCATGCCTCGAACTGGAACCAACATAGCACATGACCGTACAATTAGCTAATTAATAGCAAACTCCCCAACTTGGCTCGAAGCTATATATCAATACACACTCAACAACTCATAAAACTTTTACTCTAATGATTCCACAATACCATAGTTACATTAAACTCAAATCATTTATAAGTTTGTGAAAACACAGATCATCCAGTACTGTAATCCCCACATCAGTTGAGTCCACTTTCTTAAGCGACCCGAATTTTCAAATTTCAAAACGTTCCCTTCAATTACACATGAGATCTTCTAACATACACATAAAGATCATACCACTTAAGAACACTCCGCAGGAGATAACCCACCTGCTTCGCCTCAAATTAGTATTTCTGCATACCTTCCACCATCATACATATTACACAGTCAATCAGTCTCCCTAAGCTTGGACTTATACCAAAACATGGAATTTACCCCACTCTCAGTTGGAAACATGGAACGATTCTTTACGCACCCATAACTCAGAGCTACACGTCCAATCACAATGGAAATTATACACTTAATAGTTCATTTATCGTCCAACAGACTTTCTTTGTTATTTCCAAGTTATATAGACACATCTCGCAGTACCAACATACTCATCACATGGATATCCAACCATTGCTTCCACTAATAGGGACAATACCGAACATTTATGTTCAAAATAATTACTCACATAATCAACACCTTAGTGCTCAAGCCATAGGCAAAGATCCGGCCTCACGTCCTCCAAAATGGCCCAACATACTCACAAAGATTACATCTCGCCTCTCGATCGGTGAATCATAAGCCATCGAGGCACATCTGATACTGAGCGCTAATGTGCGCATACAAACGCGTGGAAGGAATTTCAATAGTTCCTTTTCAAGACTAATCAAGGACGCACGATAAGAATTTCAAGAATGTGAAGTTTTCCTAAAGGTTCTACAGCCTCTCGAGGATAAATACAGACGTCTCCGTACCGATCCGCGAGACTCTACTAAACCTGCTCATGACTCATGAGACCTAGTAACCTCGTCTCTGATACCAACTTGTCACGACCTAAACCACACACTGGTCGTGATGGCGCCTCTCATGAAGACAAGGTCAGCCAACTAACCCAACTCGTCTCTTTCAAAATAGTTAAACATAAATGAACGGCAAAATACGACTTAATGATATTAATTAACAAAATTACAACCCAACACAGCCCAAATCGGGGTGTCACAAGTCACGAGCATCTATCAGAGTATAAATACAACTACAAGACCTAAAGTATACAAAGTCAGGATAATGAACCAAAAGAGAGAAGAATGGTGCTGCGAACCCAGGCAGTCACCTTGCTACTCCTATAGCTCTGCCTCTGATAAGCCAAAACCCGATATCGGGTGAACAAATGCCTGAATCTGCACGCGAGGTATAGGGAGTAAAGTGAGTACTCCAACCCAGTGAATAATAAAGGTAAATAATAACTGAGCTGCAAGAAATCACGTAAAGCAACCAACATGCTGTATATAAGCCGGGTACAATCTTTCTGAGAAAACAGTGAAATCTGTGAAATCTTTAGAAATATCTTGGCTCTGTTCAAATATCCTTTGAAAATGATTTTTTCAATAATTACGGATACGAGTTCAAAACAGTTAGTGCTGATAGGCATAGAAAAATACGCCCTCGAGCACAAATACCACAGTATAACAGGTAAAAAGGGCAAATAAATATGCAAGATGAGCACATAAAAGTACTCCCCTCGGGCACATCTCAAAATAGTACCAGCCCCTCGGGCTCAATGTCAATCGCTCAGAACTGTATCAGCCCCTCAGCACAGTATCACATCACTCAGAATAGTATTAGCCCCTCAGGCTCAATATCAGTCACATAGTACAACATCAGCCCCTCGGGATCACTCTCAAATCACATGGGTACCGGCGCTCACTGTAGGGGTGCAGACTCCGGAGGGGCTCCTACAGCCCAAGCTTTATATCATAATAAGCCTTGAAAGCCTGTACATATCAACATGAGGCTTGAAAACCTTCTCACATTACGCTCGAGGTCTGAAAGCCTCCTCACATATTGCTCGAGGCCTGAAAGCCTCCTCACCTCACGCTCAAGGCCTGAAAGCCTCACTCAGTCCAGAAAATATCATAAGCCCCTCGAGCATCAATAAAATATAGTTCTCAGCCCAGACAACAGTGAAATATCAGTAAAGTCTCAAAAATCAATCAAAACGATTGAGTTTGGAAAAATAGTATAATCAACAGGACTGAGTTCAAGTAGTATATCAAATAGTGAGGAAAGAGTGATAAAAATCCCCGAAGGGGTTCAAATAATTGGCACGAAGCCCAAATATGGCGATCAACGCAAATCATGATAATATCAATTAAGTTTTAGTCAAATATACGGTAAAATCAACAATCGGGATGGACCAAGTCACAATCCCCAACGGTGCTCTACCCCACACTCGCTATCCGGTGTATAAGTTACTTCAATATAGCACTACGGTGTGCAAATTCAGGGTTTCAAATCGTCAGGATATCATTTACAATCATTACTCACCTCGAACCGGCGAAATCCCTAGCTCACAAAGCCTTTGCCCCTTAAATCAGCCTCCACGCGCGTCAAATCTATCCAAAATCAGAGCGAATACATCACAATAGGCTAAGGTAACATAACCCAATTGAAAAGAATCAAAGAACATCAAAAATCACAAAATTTGCAAAACCTGAGCCCCGGGCCCACTTCTTGAAAATCAAAAAATTTAACATCAACAGATTCCTTATCCCCCCCACGAGTTCGTGCATACCAAAAATTCTCAAATCCAACCTCAAACAGTCCTTCAAATCCCTAAATTAAGTTTCAAAATCCCAAGCCCTAGTTCTTCAAATTTTGGCTTAATTTCCATGAATTTCTAGCTGGATTTCACAATAAGAACGAGTTTTAAGTTCAAAAATCTTACCTCCAATAGATTCTCCTTGAATCCCTCTTCAATTTACTTCAAAAAGCTCTCAAAAAGATCAACAATGGAGTAAATGAGCCCCAAAATCGCGGATGAAATGTTTTAAAACATTCTGCCCAGGTCTGACCACTCCTTCTTCATGAACGCGGTCAAACCCTCGTGTTTGTGAAGCACACCCTTGAATTGGCAAAAAATTACTCTATACGAATGCGACACAGGGGTCGCGAACGTGATGCCTCAGCTCCCAGACCTAAGCGAACGCGAAGGGTAATTCCACAGAACCCCAATTCCTTATACGCGAACGCGGGAGAACTCATGCGAACGCGAAGCATCGACTCCCATCCTTTCGCGAATGCAAGACTTCAAGCGTGAACACGAAGGCTTAAATTATTGCCTTCCAAATTCCTTCTACGCAAACGCAATGCTCCTCTCGCAAACGCGAAGAGATAAATCTCTGCAACATATAGTTGGAAAAACCTGCAACTTCCAAAGGCCGAAATTTGTCCGATTGACCATCCGAAATCACTCCGAGGCCCTCGGGATCTCAACCAAAAGTGCCAACCCATCCTAAAACATCATTCAAACGTGCTCCAATCATCAAAACACCTCAACTAACACCAAAATCATCAAATTACATCGAATTCAAGCCTAAGTTCTTCAAAAACTTCTGAAACAGGCATTCGATAAAAAACCCGACCAAAATACCTCTAAATGACTTGAAATTTTACACACACGTCCTAAATCACCTAACGAAGCTACTGCCATTCTCCGAATTCCATTCTAACCCTGGGATCAAAATCTCACCTATCAACCGGAAATCGCCAAAATGCTAACTTCGCCAATTCAAGCCTGGTTCTACACTGGACCTCCAAAATCACTTCCGATCACACTCCCAAGTCATAAATCACTTCCCAAAGTTAACCAAATCACCGGAAATCACATCCGAGTCTTCTAACTCATAAGTCAACATTCGATTGACTTTTTAACAAAACCTTCCGTAAAGAGACTAAGTATCTCATTTCTTACCAAAAACAATCCAAATCAACTCTAACACACCAAATATTGATAACGAAACATGAAGAAGCATAAAATGGGGGAAACAAAGCGGTAGCCCATGAGATGACGGATCGGGTCGTTACACATATCTTCGCTGTTCATTTATGCTTAAATATTCTAAAACTGACGAGTTGGGTTAGTTGGCTAGCCTTGTCTTCACGATAGGCGCCATCACGATCGGTGCAGGGTTTGGGCTGTGACAAGTTGGTATTAGATCCTAGGTTACTAGGTCTCATGAGCCATGAGTAGGTTTAGTAGAGTCTCGCAGATCGGTACGGAGACGTCTGTATTTATCCTCGAGAGGTTGTAGAACCTTTAGGAAAATTTCACATTTTGGAATTCTTATCGTTCATCCTTGATTCAGCTTGAAATGTAACTCTTGAAATTTCCTTCGACATGTTCGTAAGCGCACATGAGCGCTCAGTATCAGATGTGCCTTGATGGCTTGTGATTCCTCAATTGAGGGGCGAGATGTAATCTCTGTGAGTTTATGTTGGGCCAGTTTGGAGGAATTGAGGCCAGACATTTTCCTTATGTCCTGAGCACCGAGGTGCTAATTGTGTGAGAAAGTGTTTTGAACTTATATGTTTGGTATCGTCCCTATTAGGGGGAATGGCGGTTGGATATCCATATGATGAGTATGTTAGTACTACGATATGTATCTATATGACTTGGTAGTGATGAAGAAGTCTACTGGATAATAGATGAACTGTTAAGTGTTTGTTTCCTATTGTGATTTGATGTGTAGCCCGAATTATGGGTGCGTGAAGGATTGTTTCGTGTCTCTTAGTCGGGGAGTGAAGTGCATTTCATGTGGCGGTATGAGTTCAGACCCAGGAATACTAAATGATTGTGTAATGTGTATGACGGTAGAAGGTATGCAGAAATGTTAAATTGAGGCGAAGCATGTGGGTTATCTCCTGCGGAGTGTTCTTAAGTGGTATGATCCTTATGTGTATGTTAGAAGGTCTCATGTGTAATTGAGGGGTACGTGTTGAAATTTGAAATTTCGGGTCTCTTAAGAGAGTGGACTCAACTGATGCGGGATGAATGCGAGATTTACAGAGGATTACAGTACTAGATGATATGTATTTTCACAAACTTGTAAATGATTTGAGTTTAATCTCATTATGGTATTATGGCATCATTAGAGTAAAAGTGTTATGAGTTGTTGAGTGTGTCTTTATATATGGCTTCGAGCCAAGCGGGGGAGTCTGCAGTGAGCAGTTGATTGCACGATTAGGCGCTATGTTAGTTCCAGTTTGCGGCATGCGAGTGCATTAGCTATGGCTAGAGTAAAACAAATTTTGGCAAAGGTTATATTGGGTTCCATAGGGTATGAGAATCACAAAATGTCTAGAGTTATCGTTGGTAAAAAATGCTCGGTGTATAGAGCAGGAAGTTGCTTGGTTGTATTGGGATGAGGATCTCATTTTGCGGTATCGGAGTGCCAATAAGGCACGAGTGATTCTGTTTGTTAGGTTAGGAATATTGCAGTTTGAATAAGAGTGAATGACTTTCAAGAATGGTTCTAATGTGTTCAAAATTATACAGGGAACAATCGGGTATCTTAAGGTTGTGCATGTGGTTAGAGATTGTGTATTCATTGGAAGAGGTCAACACTTGTGGTATTTTTATGTTAATTATGGGATTCTATGTATCAGTATCAGGCTCGGTGGTTGATGTACCGGTTATGTTCTATCAGGCTTGCGTGGCATAAGTTATTTGTTTCACCATGGGTGTAATGACTTTCTTGGGTTCGAGACATCAAATTGTGCTTGGCTGTCGATTTTGAGCATAGTGACTTGAGGTGTTTCATGTGTGATAGTGTTTGGATATGATCGCGTATTGTAGCGAGGCCACATGGAGATATGACCTTTCGGGGTAGATTCAGGTGTTCTATTTCTATGATGTGAGACGGGGTCTCAGCCTTGTGTTGTGATGGTATTGATGATCTTGAGGTACAACTCTTTCATTTGAGTCATTTTCCATGATATGAGTATGTTTAGACCGTTTCTTATTGGTGCGCGTACTATGCAAGTTATGGCTTAGGCCTGATATTGAGGTGTCATATCACCAGAGTGGTGTGTTGGATTCAAGGTGATTGTTGGGGTCACAAATAAATGTGAAGGACTTGATTTCAGCTTTTTGGAAGGATAATATCAATGTTCGGTTCGGAATCTGCTGTGGTATTAGTCAAAAGGGAAGTGGCTTCATGAATGGTTGATCTGAGAAATGGTGATGAACTATTGCGTATTCCTTTAGCCTTGGCAGTATGTGAAAATATGGAATAAGACCTTAGTTGATAAGAGATTTTCTACCGGTACTTGGGTGTTATGTACATCTGTTGTGAATAGAAGTTATCGTTTTGAGCGTTTGAGTTATGTGGTATATCATATAATTGCATATGAGGTTGCAGGTATGGATTATTACAGCTGGTTCAGGCTTATTCTGAGTATAGCTGTGAGGTTTTGTTCTTGTGTATAATTTCGGAAAGTGCAATGTGGTTCTATGGTTTATGGACTAGATGGGTTGTGAAATTTCATCTATGTTGTGTTATCGGACCTATACGAGATAGGGTGACATGGGATCACCCCCGGTATATGCATGGTATGGTTATTTAGCTATTCGTTGGCTTCTAGAACAACTCTGGTTACGTTCGAGGATGAATGTGTGTTTAAGTGGGGGAGGATGTAATGACCCGACCGGTCGTTTTGAGATTTTGTACTTTGATCGCCAGTTCTCGATCATGACTTGCCCCGTTCTATGTATTACGACTATTGTAGATCATTGGTTTTGGCTTTCAGGAAAATTTGGAATGAATTTGAAAGAACAATTTCAGTTGAAAGCTTGGAATTCGAAAGGTTTGACCAGGAGTTGACTTAATAGTACACGAGCTTGGATCAGGTTTTTTATGATTTGGTTAGCTTTACCAGGTGAATTATGACTTAGGAGCGTGATCGGAATTGGTGTTGCAGGTCCGGTATAGAATTAGGCTTGAATTGGCAAAGTTAGTATTCTGGCGAATTCTGGATGATAGGTGAGATTTTGATCCGAGGGTCGGAATGGAAATCCGAGAGTTGCAGTAGCTTTATTATATGATTTGAGATGTGTGTGTAAAATTTCAGGTCATTCAGAGGTGTTTTGATTGGGTTTTCAATCAAATGCACATTTCTATGAGAATTGATGATTTTAGTGTTGTTTGATATGTTTTCATGATTGGAACAAGTTTGAATGATGTTTTATGATGGGTTGACACTTTTCGTTGAGGTCCCGGGGGCCTCGGGGTGATTTCAGATGGTCATCGGGATGAATTTTGTACTTATGAGATTGCTGGTTTTCTGGTACCTGGTATTTCCGCATTTGCGGAAAAGGGCCGCAGATGCGGTTCCGCAAATGCGATGTATGGGTTGCAGGTGTGAAAGTTGGCCAACTGAAGTATTTCCAGAGAAGCGGATAATTTCCACAGGTGCGGTATCCGCAGGTGCAGACATATGATCGCAAAAGCGGTCCACACGTTTTAGAGGACTTCCGTAGGAGCGGATGAGTGACTGCAAAAGCGGGGTCCACAAAAGCAGGACTCGACCGCAGAAGCGGTCCTGGGCATATTAGTTAATTCCGCAGAAGCGGGAGACGTACCGCAGAAGCGGTAAGGGAATCGCAGAAGCGGAAATAAGGTCTGTGCAGAATGGGCTTTTAATGATATTTCATCCGCGAGGCTAAGTTATTTTCCTCCATTGTTGAACATCTTGAGAGCTTTTTGGGAGCAATTGAAGAGTTTTTCAACTGGGATTGACCGGAGGTAAGTTTTATGAGTTAAAAACATGATTATTATTTGAAATTAACCTAGAAATTCATGGAAATTAAGCCTAAAATTGAAGAACTAGGGCTTGGAATTTTGAAACTTAATTTGGGGATTTGAAGGACCATTTGAGGTCGGATTTGAGAACTTTTGGTATGTACGAACTCGTGAGGAGAAAAGGAATATGTTGATGTTAAATTTTTTAGTTTTTGAGAAGTGGGTCCGGGGCTCGGGTTTTGCAGTTTAGTGATTTTCAATGTTTTTCGATTGGGTTATGTTCCCTTATCCTATTGTGATGTATTCGCTCTAATTTTGGATAGATTCGACATGCATGGAGGATGATTTGAGGGGCAAAGGCGCCGCGAGCTAGAGATTTCACCGGTTCAAGGTGAGTGATGATTGTAAATGATATCCTGAGGGTTTGAAACCTCGGATTTGCACACCGTAGTGCTACATTGAGGTGACTTACACGCCGAGTAGTGAGCGTGGGGTAGAGCACCATTGGGGATTGTTACTTGGTCCGTCCTGGTTGATGATTTTACCGCGTATTTGACTGGAACATATTTGTTGTTGTCATTATTTCGGCTGATTGCCAAATTTGGGCTTGTGCCAATTATTTGAACCCTTCGGGGATTTTTATCACTCTTTCCTAACTATTTGATATATTACTTGAACTCAGTCCTATTGATTATACTGTTTTACAACTTAGCCATTTTAATTGAACTTTGAGACTTAAATGATATGTCCACTGTTGTTTGAGCTAAGCACTACTATTTTATTGATGCCCGAGGGGCTTATGATATTTTCTGGACTGAGGGAGGCTTTCTGGCCTTGAGCGTGATGTGGGGAGGCCTTCAGGCCTTGAGTGTATTCTGAGGAGGCTTTCAGGCCTTGAGTGTTATGTGAAGAGGCTTTCAGGCCTCGCGTGTGATGTGAAAAGGCTTTCAGGCCTTGTTTTATATGCCACGAGGTGGATTGATATTGCGCTTGGGCCGTAAAGGACCCCTCCCGGAGTCTGTACACTCCCAGTGAGCGTGCGTACCCATCTAGATTGGACAAATTTTAGACAGTGGTAACAATGGCACTGTTATACACATTTTGGTCAGGTAACAATGACTGACCAGTCAGGTAACAATGACTGACCAGTGGTAACAATGGCACTGTAATACGCTTTTTGGTCAGGTAACAATGACTGACCAGGAACATAAATCATGCCCGAGGGGCCGCAACTATTTTTGAGATATTTCCCGAGAGGCGAACTTTGTTGTGCTCATCTTGCATATTTACTTGTCTTTTTACCTGTTATACTGTGGTAATTGTGCCCGAGGGGCGGATTTTTATGTGATTATCAGCACTAACTACTTTGAAATCATTTTTCGTAACTGTTGAAAAGATCATTTTCAAAAGAGCTTTGAACTGAGCCAAGATGTTTCTAAAGATTTCACAGCTTTACTATTTTCTCAAAGGATTGTACCCTACTTCTATACAACATGTTGGTTTCGTTACGTGATTTCTTACTGCTCAGTTATTATTTACCTTTATTATTCACTGAGTTGGAGTACTCACTTTACTCCCTGCACCTCGCGTGCAGTTGAAGATATTTATTCACCCGATAGCGTTTATTGGCTGAGTGAAGGCAGAGTTGTAGAGGTTTAGCGAGGAGACTTCCAGCATTCGCCGTACCACTGTCTTTCTATGTTATTTATTATTCTTGTTCAGTGTATTTCCATACTTGTAAAGTGGAATCAAATCCTTATAAATGCTCGTGACTTGTGACACCCCGATTAGGGCTGTGTTGGGTTATAAATTTTGTTAACTAATATCATTAAGCCATATCTTCGCTTTTCATTTATGCTTAACTATTCTGAAAGAGACGAATTGGGTTAGTTGGGTGGCCTTGTCTTCATGAGAGGCGCCATCACGACAGGTGCGGGGTTTGGGTCGTGACAATTTCAATATTATAATTTTATACTTTCTATAAAATACTCCTTTTATTTAATACGCTTTGTATTTGAAAGAGAATTTATATAAACACATTATTCACAATTTAAATATGATTCTCTAGCATCATTTATTTTTAAGATTCAACAAGTTAAAAAGTGTCACATAATTTACCATACAATACCATGATAACTAATTGTTTTAAAATAGTTAATATCTAATATTGAGTTATTAAATTAATAAGTATTGTATCATGTGAACATGAAAAATATAATATTTATAAAAATAATTATAAAAAATTATGGTCTATTATATAATAACGACATAATAAAATTTAATAACTAAATACTTTTTAAATGAAAGATTTACTTAAACTTTACTATCATAGCAGTCTTAGTGGATAACGTGCATAAATTTTTATTTTAATTATGGCATAAAATAGTCTTAGCTTAATGATTTATGATTAAGAAAAAAAATAATTTGAATAGTCAATAATTTATTAAGAAAATTTACGCATTTACAAGGTTAGTTACACGCGATTTCATAAAGTTCTATTAGGCGGGCATTGGGCGTGTACGAGGCATAAGTGTGACAACCCGACCCGTTGTCTCAGGAGTTACCACCCCGTTTCCCCCATTTTATGCTTCTTCATGTTTCATTATCAGTAATTGGTGTGTTAGAGTTGATTTGGATTAGTTTTGGTAGAAAATGAGACACTTAGTCTCTTTAAGGAAGGTTTGGTTTGGAAGAGTCAACCAGAGGTTGACTTATGAGTTATACGGCCCAGATGCGATTTTCGGTGATTCGGTTAGCTTTGGGGGTTGGTTTGTGACTTATGAGTGTGATCGAAAGTGATTTTGGAGATCCGGTGTAGAATTAGGCTTGAATTGGCGAAGTTAGCATTTTGGCGATTTCCGGTTGATAGGTGAGATATTGATCCGAGGGTCAAAACGGAATTCCGAGAGTTGCAGTATCTTCGTTATATGATTTGAGATGTGTGTGAAACATTTTAGGTCATTCGGAGGTGTTTTGGTTGGGTTTTTGATCAAATGCGTGTTTTGGAAGTTTTTGAAGAACTTAGGCTTGAATTCGGTGAGAATTGATGATTTTAGTGTTGTTTGACGTGTTTTGATGATTGGAACAAGTTTGAATGATGTTTTAAGAGGTGTTGGTGCCTTTGATTGAGGTCTCAGGGGCCTCGGGGTGATTTCGGATGGCTAACGGGAAGTTTTGTACTTGTGAAAAGGGAAAAATATTGCTGCTTCTGGTATTTCCGCTTCTGCGGAATATGGACCGCAGAAGCGAGGTCACATGTGTGAAATAAAGGCCGCAAAAGCGAATTTGGTCTTAAGGGAATTTTTCCGCGGGAGCGGAGCTGGGCCTGCAGAAGCAGAGTCACATATGAGACTTATGGACCGCAGAAGCGGTATATGGGGCCTTGGTGAATTTTCGCAGAAGCGGCATGTTGACCGCAAAAGCGAGAGTCGCAGATGCGACATTTTGATCGCAGATGCGGTAATGACTGGGCAGAATGGGTTTTAATGATATTTCATCCGCGAGCCTAAGTTATTTTCCTCCATTGTTGAACATCTTTAGAGCTTTTTGGGAGCAATTGAGGAGGGTTTCAACTGGGATTGACTGGAGGTAAGTTTTATGAGTTAAAAACCTTATTATTATGTGAAATTAACCTAGAACTTCATGGAAATTAAGCGTAAAATTGATGAACTAGGGCCTGAGTTTTTGATATTTCAAATATGGATTTGATAGGTCATTTGAGTTTCGGATTTGAGAGTTCCTGGTATGTATGAACTCGTGAGATGATGTGGAATCCATTGATGTGAAATTTTCTGACTTCTGAGAAGTGGACCCACAGCTCGGGTTTTGCTAATTTTGAGATTTTTACTATTTTTTCGATTGTTTTCGATTGGGTATTGTCCCAATGTCATATTGTGATGTATTCGCTCTGATGTTGGATAGATTCGACGCTCGTGGAGGCCGGTTAGAGGGGAAAAGGCATCGCGAGCTAGAGATTTTGTCGGTTTGAGGTGAGTAATGATTTTAAATTATATCCTGAGGGTTTGAAACCCTGAATTTGCACAACATAGTGGTATGTTGAGATGAGACACGTGTTCAATGACGAGCGCGAGGTCATTTACTATTGGGGATTGTGACTTGATCCAGCCCGGTTGATACTTTACCGTGTATTTGACTATGACTTGTTGTTTTTCACTATGACTTGGACTTATTTCCATACTTGGGGCTTATTGCCGACTGTTTGATATCCTTTGTGAGCTATCATCACTATTTTCTCACTATTTGAAATATATTTGAACTCAGACCAGTTGAATTACACTGTTTCATGAACTCAGCTATGTTTTTACTCAACTTTGAGATTTAAGTGATATTTGAACTAGTGTTTGAGTTGAGCATATTCGTTTTACTGATGCCCAAGGGGATTATGATTATTTTTGGACTGATTGAGGTCGAGGGCCATATGTGAGGAGGCTTTTAGGCCTCGAGTGATATGTGAGGAGGCTTTCAGGCCTCGAGTGATATGTGAGGAGGCTTTGAGGCCTCGAGTGTAATGTGAGAAGGCTTTCAGGCCTCGTGTTTATATGTACAGGCTTTTAGGCCTTATGATGATATACCGCTTGGGTTGTAGGAGCCCTTCCGGAGCCTGCACCCCCATAGTCAGTGTGGGTACCCATCTATGGCGGACAAATTTTAGACAGTGGCAATAATGGCACTGTTATACGCATGTTTGGTCAAGTTACAATGACGGACCGGTTAGGTACCAATGGCTGACCAGGAACATAAATCATGCCCGAGGGGCCGGAACTATTTTTGAGATATTGCCCGATGGGCGAACTTTGATGTGCTCATTTTGCATATTTACTTGTCTTTTTACCTGTTATATTATGGTAATTGTGCCCGACGGGTGAATTTTTCTGTGCTTATCAGCACTAATTATTTTGAAATCGTTTTCGTAATTATTGAAAAGATCACTTTCAAAAGAGATTTGAACTGTGGCAAGGTATTTCTAAAGATTTCACAAATTTCAATATTTTCTCAGAAAATTGTGCCTGGCTTCTATACAACATGTTGGTTGCTTTACGTGATTTCTTGCTGCTTAGTTATTATTTAATTTTATTAGTCATTAAGTTGGAGTACTCACTTTACTCCCTGTACCTCGCGTGTAGATGTAGGTATTTGTTCACCTGTTAGCGGGTTTTGAGCTGGTTGAAGATTTGGCTATGGTAGCTGAGCAAGGTGACCACCAGTGTTCGCGGTACCGGATTTCTTCCTTTGATTCTAAATTCTATTATGTATATTACTGGCCTTGTAGTTGTATTGAGATCCTCGAGATGCTCGTGACTTGTGACACCCCAGTTTGGGCTGTGTTTGGTTGTACTTCCGCTAAGTAATATTATTGAATTGTCTTTAACAATTATTTATTCATGTTTATCTATTTCTGAAAAAGGCAAATAGGGTTGGTTGACTGGCCTTGTCTTCACGAGAGGCGCCATCACGACCAGAGTGGGGTTCGAGCCGTGACAAGTTTGTATCAGAGCATAGGTTACTAGGTCTCACGAGTCATGAGCAGGTTTAGTAGAGTATCGTGGATCGGTACGGAGACGTCTGTATTCATCCTCGAGAGGCTGCATAACCTTTAGGAAAACTTCACATTCTTAAATTCCTATCGTGCGTCCTTGATTCAGCTCGAAAAGAAACTCTTGAAATTCCTTCCACGCGTTTGTATGCGCGCATGAGTGCTCAGTATCAAATGTGCCTTGATGGCTTGTGATTCCCCAATCAAGGGGTGAGATGTAATCTCCGTGAGTTTATATTGGGCCAGTCTGGAGGACTTGAGGCTGGATCCTTGCCTATGGCTTGAGCACCGAGGCGCTAATTGTGTGAGCAAGTGTTTTGAACTTATATGTTCGATATTGTCCCTATTAGCCGGAATGGCGGTTGGATATCCATGTGATGAGTATGTTTGTACTGCGAGATGTATCTATATGACTTGGTAGTGACGAAAACGTCTCCTGGATAATAGTTGAACTGTTAAGTATTCGATTCCTATTGTGATTCGATGTGTAGCCCGAGTCATGGGCACGTGAAGAATATTTTTGTGTCTCCTAGTTGGGGAGGGGAGTGCATTATATGTGGCGGTATGAGTTCAGATCCAGGAAGACTAAATGACTTTGTAATTTGTATGACAGTGGAAGGTATGCAGAAATACTAAATTGAGGCAAAACAGGTGGGTTATCTCCTGCGGAGTGTTCTTAAGTGGTATGATCCCTAGGTGTATGTTAGAATATCTCATGTGTAATTGAAAAGTACGTGTTGAAATTTGAAAAATTCAGGTCGCTTAAGTGAGTGGACTCAAGTGATGTGGGGATGAATGCGAGATTTGCAGAGGATTACAGTACTAGATGATTTGTGTTTTCACAAACTTGTAAATGATTTGAGTTTAATCTCACTATGGTATTATGGCATCATTAGAGTAAAAGTGTTATGAGTCATTGAGTGTATCTTGATCCATGGCTTCGAGCCAAGTTGGGGAGTTTGCTATTGATTAGCTAATGGTACGGTTATGTGCTATGTTGGTTCCGGTTTGAGGCATGTTGGCTAATCAGTTTTGGTTGCGGAAGTTGAGCCGAGGATGGTACAAGTGAAGGAAAATTTTTATAAAGGTTACATGGTGCTTCGTAGAGGTATGAGAATAACAAGATATCTTAAGCCGTTGTTGGTAAAGAATGCTCGGTGCATGGAGTAGGAACATGTTTGTTTGTATTGGGATGAGGTCATATCCTACGATGTCAGAGTGATAAGGAGGCACAAGTGGTTAAGTTCGTTTGATCAGGTAAATTGCAGTTCAAATAAGAAGTAAATGACTCTCGAGAATGGTACTACTGTGTTCAAGATTCTACATGTGATAATCAGGTGTCTTAAGGTTGTGTATGTAGTTAGAGACTGTGTTTTCATTAGAAAAGGTCAAGACTTGTGGTATTTTTATGATTATTATGGGATTCTATGTATCAGTATCTGGAAAGTAAAGGTAACAAATTTAGAATCGAAAGAAGTATTTCAAGGTAAAGTATTTTGGAATGTGGTGTTTCTGGAAATATTTAAGAGAGGATTCAGTGGCTTATTGGTCTTAGACAGTGTGGCCTTGTGCGTGGGTCTCGGGTAGTGAGCCTGGGTTGAGGAACTATGGTGCTACAGCAAGGGGGAATATCAAGTTGATGATGAATCAGAAGGGAATTAGATAGATGAATAACTTGATAGTAGACTGAATCGGTATGGTAAGGATGTGATTAATTCTTCGAATGTGTTTGAGGTAATGAGCCTTTACAAGTATTTTGCAGCAATGCTTTTGGGTTTTTATGGCTTGCTTAGCTTGGTCGAGTTAAATGATTACGTCCTGGCAGTATAATTTGTGCGAATGGAATTGGGAGAGAATTCTTGTTGGGTTTTATCATGGTTTGGAGATGTATATTTCCTATCGGCACGCGGAGCATGGGATTTGTACTGATTTTTCTTCTAAATGGGATCAGTGGAAGTTCGTGTCTAGATGAGTTACAATTCAGTTATGAAAAGAAGTTCATAAAAACTCTTAGGAAACGGGTGGCCTCAGGTAATCAAGGAAATGGTACTGCTAATTGGAAGTGATTTGACAAGAGCATAAGTTTCAGAAAAAAGGTGATGTGAGTAAATTGATGATATTTTGATAGTATTGCGGCACTTTCTTATTGGATCGACTGTTGATATTCGAGTTGCTTGATGGCATAGAATAATTTTAGAATACATTTAGTGTAATGAATGGATACCTAAGGTGTGATATGTATTCGGACAGTGGAATTTAGGATCAGGTATGGTGATTTGTGTGTACATGGAATTGGATACTGCAAGTTCTCATGTTCAGGTTATGTTGTGATTATAGATCGTTTGTGTTGGCACCGTTTAGCGGCTATCGGGATTTGGAGGCTCAAGTGAATCTTTATTGCTGGTATGTTAGATTCCATATGTGATGTTGGAACTCAGACTGGTTATCTTAGTGTTGGGTTATTCTGGACTATTGTGCTATGGGCTATGCCGGAAATTCCACGCGTTGAGTGGCGAGGTGTGTTGGATTATGTTCTAGCAGAGTGGCTTACATTTCAAAGACCCAGCGGGTGGCTGGGAAGGATTGCTTTCTTTATTAGGCCTTTGTGATGGATGTCAGTGTAGAGGTTTCTACCATTGATTCAGTTCCGATGTTTAGGGACTTCTCGGATGTGTTTCTTGTGGCCGGGCATGTCGCCGGGCGAGGTTGTGGGTTTCGGTATTGATTTGGTTTCGGGCACCATATCGTACGGCTCTGGCAGGAGTCATAATAGTGGAAAGAGAATCTCTAGGCTTTCTTGGTAATGAGTTTGTTGGTAGGCCGATGTGGATACGTGCTTAGCTTGAGCTGGCTTGGTTGGCCCCAAATCGTATTGTTGAGGGGTAGGTTGATTCGATCATTAGTGAGCTTGTTATTGACCTGGGGAGATCTACGAGTTGCTTTTGTGTTGCGAGACATTATGATTTATTGGTTATGGGTACATATAGTGTGGTTCCATTGGGGTTTCATAGTGGGAATAGAGCCGGGAGAGTAATTAGGAGTTGCTCGGTGATTGACGTATCGACTATGTCCTATCAGGCGTTGTGGCATATGTTATTTATTCTACCATGGGTGTAATGATTTCCTTCGATTTTAGACATCAAATTGTGCATGGCTGTCGATTTTGATCATAGTGACTTGAGGTGTTTCATGTGTAACAATGTTTGAATAGGATCGCGCATTATAGCGAGGCTACGTGGAGATATGACCTTTTGGGGTAGATTCAGGTATTCTATTCTACGATGTGAGACAGGGTTTCAGCCTTGTGTTGTGATGGTACAGATGATCTTGAGGTACAACTCCTTCGTCTAAGTCATTTTTTATGATTTGAGTATGTTCAGACTGTTTCTTATTGGTGCGCGTGTTATGCAAGTTGTGGCTTAGGCCTGTATTTAGGTGTCATATCACCAGAGTGGTGTTCTGGATTCGAGGTGATCGTTGGGGTAGCTAATGAATACGAATGGATTTGATTTTAGCTTGTTGGCAACATAATATCGAGGTTCGGCTCGGAATATGCTGTGGTATTCGTCAAAAGGGAAGTGACTTCATGAATGGTTGATCTAAAAATGGTTACAATTTATCGCGTGTTTCATTTATCGTTGGCAGTATATGAATGTGTTGAAATAAGACCTTAGTTGATAAGAGTTTTTTACCGGTATTCGGGTGTTGTGGGCAACTATTGTGAATAGAAGTTATTGCTTCTAGTGTTTGGGTTATGTACTATATCATATGATTGAACCTGAGGTTGCATGTATGGGTTATTATAGCTGGTTCGGGCTTATCCTGAGTATAGATGTGAGATTCTGATCTTGTGTATTATTTTGGGAAGTGCTATGTGGTTCTATGGTTTATGGACTAGATGGATTGTGAAATTTCAGCTATGTTGTGTTATCGGACCTATGCGAGATAAAGTGACGTGGGATCACCCCTGGGTATATGCTTGGTAAGGTTATTCAGCTATTGGTTGGCTTCTAGAACAACTCTGGGTACGCTCGAGGAAGAGCATTTGTTTATGTTGGGGAGGATGCGACGACCAGACCCGTTGTCTCGAGAGTTACCATCCCGTTTCCCCCATTTTATACTTCTTCATGTTTCATTATCAGCACTTGGTGTGTTAGAGTTGATTTGGATTGGTTTTGGTAGAAAATGAGACACTTAGTCTCTTTAAGTAAGGTTTCGTTTGGAAGAGTCAATCGGAGGTTGACTTAAGAGTTATACTGCTCGGATGCAATTTCCGGTGATTCGGCTAGCTTCGGGGGTTGGTTTGTGACTTAGAAGTGTGATCAGAAGTGATTTTGGAGGTCCAGTGTAGAATTAGGCTTGAATTGGCGAAGTTAGCATTTTGGCAATTTCTGGTTGATAGGTAAGATTTTGATCCGAGGGTCGGAATGATATTCCGAGAGTTGCTGTAGCTTCGTTATGTGATTTGAGATGTGTGTGAAACATTTCAGGTCTTTCGGAGGTGTTTTGGTTGGGTGTTTGATCAAATGCGTGTTTCGGAAGTTTTTGAAGATCTTAGGCTTAAATTCGGTGAGAATTGATGATTTTATTGTTGTTTGGTGTGTTTTGATGATTAAAACAAGTTTGAATGATGTTTTAGGAGGTGTTGGTGCTTTTGATTGAGGTCCCGGGGGCCTCGGGGTGATTTCGGATGGCTAACGGGAAGTTTTGAACTTGTGAAAAGGGAAAAATATTGTTGCTTCTGGTATTTCCGCTTCTGCGGAATATGGACCGCAGAAGCGAGGTCGCATGTGCGAAATAAAGGCCGCAAAAGCGAATTTGGTCTTAAGGGAATTTTTCCGCAGGAGCGGAGCTGTGCCTGCAGAAGCGGAGTCGCAGATGCGACATATGGACCGTGGAAGCGGTATATGGTGCCTTGGTGAATTTCCACAGAAGCGGCATGTTGACCGCAAAAGCGGTAGTCGCAGATGCGACATTTTGACCGCAGATGCGGTAATGACTGGGCAGAATGGGTTTTAATGACATTTCATCCGCGAGCCTAAGTTATTTTCCTCCATTGTTGAACATCTTGAGAGCTTTTTGGGAGCAATTGAAGATGGTTTCGAGTGGGATTGACTGGAGGTAAGTTTTATGAGTTAAAAACCTTATTATTATGTGAAATTAACCTAGAACTTCATGGACATTAAGCGTAAAATTGATGAACTAGGGCCTGAGTTTTTGATATTTCAAATGTGGATTTGATGGGTCATTTGAGCTCGCATTTGAGAGTTCCTGGTATGTATGAACTCGTGAGATGATGAGGAATCCATTGATGTGAAATTTTCTGACTTCCGATAAGTGAGCCCGGGGCTCAGGTTTTGCTTATTTCGAGATTTTTGCTTTTTTTTAATTGTTTTCAATTGGGTATTGTCCCATTGGCATATTGTGATGTATTCGCTCTGATGTTGGATAGATTCGACGCGCCTGGAGGCCGATTTGTGGGGCAAAGGCATCGCGAGCTAGAGATTTCGCTGGTTCGAGGTGAGTAATGATTTTAAATGATGTCCTGAGGGTTTGAAACCCCGAATTTGCACAACGTAGTGCTATATTGAGATGATACATGCGTTCAATGAAGAGCGCGGGGTCATTTACTATTGGGTATTGTGACTTGGTCCAGCCCGGTTGATACTTTATCGCATATTTGACTATGACTTGTTGTTTTTCACTATGACTTGGACTTATTGCCATACTTGGGGTTTATTGCCGACTGTTTGAAATCCTTTGTGAGCTATCATCACTATTTACTCTCTATTTGAAATATATTTGAACTCAGTCCAATTGAATTACACTGTTTCATGAACTAGCCTATATTTTTACTCAACTTTGAGATTTAAATGATATTTGAACTAGTGTTTTAGTTGAGCATTTTTGTTCTACTGATGCCCAAGTGGCTTATGATTATTTTTGGACTGATTGAGGCCGAGGGCCATATGTGAGGAGGCTTTCAGGCCTCGAGGGATTTGTGAGGAGGCTTTCAGGCCTCGAGTGATATGTGAGGAGGCTTTCAGGCCTCGAGTGTAATGTGAGAAGGCTTTCAGGACTCAGTTGATATGTACAGGCTTTCAGGCCTTATGATGATATAGCGCTTGGGCTGTAGGAGTCCTTCTGGAGTCTGCACCCCCACAGTAAGTGCAGGTACCCAACTAGAGCAGACAAATTTTAGACAGTGGTAACAATGGCAGTGTTATACGCGTTTTTGGTCAGGTAACAATGACTGACCAGGAATATAAATCATGCTCGAGTGGCCGAAACTGTTTTTGAGATATTGCACGAGGTGCAAACTTTGATGTGCTTATCTTGCATATTTACTTGTCTTTTTTCCTATTATACTGTGGTAATAGTGTCCGAAGGGCGACTTTTTCTGTGCTCATCAACACTAACTGTTTTGAAATCATTTTCGTAATTATTGAAAAGATCACTTTCAAAAGAGATTTGAACTGAGCCAATGTATTATTAATGATTTCTAAAGATTTGTACCCGGCTTCTGTACAGCATGTTGGTTGCTTTACGTGATTTCTAGCCGCTTAGTTATTATTTACTTTTATTACTCACTTATTTGGAGTACTCACTTTACTCCCTGCACCTCACGTGCAGATGCAAGTATTTGTTAACTCGGTAGCGGGTTTTGAGTTGGTTGAAGATTTGGCTATCGTAGCTGAGCAAGGTGACCGCCAGCGTTCGCGGCACCAGATTTCTTCCTTTGATTCTAAATTCTATTCTGTATATTTCTGGCCTTGTAGTTGTATTGAGACTCCTCGAGATGCTCGTGACTTGTGATGTCGCGGTTTGTGCTTTGTTTGGTTGTACTTCGGCTAAGTAATATTATTGAATTATCTTTAAAAATTATTCATTCATGTTTATCTATTTCTGACAAAGGCAAATAGGGTTAGTTGGCTGACCTTGTCTTCACGAGAGGCGACATCACGACCGGAGTGAGGTTCGGGTTGTGACAGTAAGCCCCGACGGTCGAGGCGTAAGTCTCACGGTACTAAGCCCCAAACATAAGCCAGGGACGTTTTACAAGTGCTTCACCCTGGGGCAAGCCCCGGAAAGTCCCAATTCTGCCTTTTAAAACAGAGTATTGAACTACTAAATAAGACTAACAATTAATCATTTCAGAACATGATTATACTTTAAAAAAATTATTTTACAACCTACACACTAGTTTTAATATAATATTAATTTTTTATATTGATCAAGATGAGGTACACGTGCAACGCACGTACTCTAAGCTAAAAATTTCATATTGGACCACATAGTAGTTTGATTTTCATTGATACTTAGAAATAATCGTTTAATTTATTTTTTGGAAACAAAAAATAGTCGTTTAATTAATTTAATGTAATACCCTATATTTTATATAAGGGTGTATTGGTAATAATAATAATAAAAATAATTATAAGAAAATGAAACAACAACAAAAAATAGAAAGGATGGAAAAAAAAGGGCCATAGCCCATTAGAATTTTTTAACTTGCCAAGATCAAGGGTTTTAAAAAAAGCAAAGATTCTTGTCTTCTGTAGGAAACAAAAAAAACAGAAAACAAAAGAAAGCAAAAGCAGAGAAAGAAAGAAGGAAAAGAGAAAAGAAGGAGGAAGAAGTGGGTGCACTGCTTTGGAGCCATAGCTATAACTGTTGAGGAACCTTAAGCACTAATTATCTTTTACGGGTATTACTTGAACTTCTTCTTCTGGTAGATTTTAATTTCGATTCACTTGATTGGAAGATTCTATAGAGTAATAGAAATTACACTAGTTCATTCACACAATTGAGAATTTTCTTTCTAAAGAACCAATAGAACTACATGAAATTTGGAGTAATAAATCAAATGAATAGGTTGGATTTGATAAATTAGTAATTACTCATATGGGGGTAAATATAAATCCACAAATTTAGATCCAAACTTGAACCCCGATGATTGGGTATTCTAAAATAGCTATGAATTAGCCTAAATAAGAAAATTAATATAAGTTCGATATTATGTAATTATAGATTGATTGGAGGAATTTGTATGAGTTGCTTGAGGTGAAGCAGTTGGTATTTCGGCACGAGTACTGTAACTAGTAATCTTACCGCAATTTGTGTTTTCATAACTTGCATGATTTACACATGATTTCTAATATGAATATGTTACCGTTTATTTTAAGTTGAATGTGGGACAAGTCTTTTACTCGATATGATACCGAAATAGTTATTTGTGATGAATACCGTGGTTTTAAATATTTTCGTTGTCACTAGATCTGTTTTACCGTTACTTAAATTTACTGTTATCGAAAAGAAATTATATGATTTGTAAGAACCGAAATGACCTATATAATTTTAAAATATTTTCTATGAGTATATACGGATTACACTAACAAATTTAAATGGGAGTAGACATTGAAGGATCTCGTAGCTTACAGCGGGTTCATTAGACCTGGTTCACCTTGTAATTACAGATTACCATTATAACCCTCGCTAGTGGGAAGGTAGAACTAGAATACCGTTACCGATTTACCTCGAGTAGGGACTACCGTTATAATTGACTTCTTACGAAGAACTCCACAGTTATACCGATTACATGATCCATTTATTGAAACTTCCCAAAAATGTGAATGCTGATATTATACTATGGTTACCGACCTTATTACTGAACTGTTAATTATATCTTACTACAAGAAAAGCGTGATGAGACTGAAAATTATTTATTATTTCTGAAAGGGCATTTTTATGTTATTTTATGTTTGAGATACTAGCATGTTTTCTGACTTGTCCCCAAATAAAAATGGCTATGGTTAAGTATTATTACTAACTGAGCTAGCTATTCATTCCCCGCTAATTTTTTTTACAGAGACAGCAATTGATGCAGGCGAGGATTTTGTTAATTAGAGCGCACATGATGATAGTTCTTGGTGAGCCTCACACTTGTTCGCATGGGTGGAGGTTTTATTTATTATTATGGTCTTTTCTTTGAACTCTTAGAATCGCTCCATAGTCAATAATTTAGTGTCATGAGTATTCTTTGTTATTATAGTCTTATGTTGATTATCATCCTTTATTATGAAAGTTGGAGGTAGATTAGTATTTCTAGTTGTTAATGTGTTGCTTAGTTACTGTGGAGACTTATTTTGGCTAATCGGTAAGTTGTCTATTGCCAGTTAAATTGCTATTAGGTTGTTTGATCGCTGATTTGAGATAGGAAATTTTAGGAATGGTCCAAAAATAGGGGAAACGCTGCCCGATTTTCTATAAAATTACCGATGAGACTTACTTGGGAGCACTTGCTCCTAAGCGCCGGTCACGATCCTAAATTGGGTCGTGACAAAGTTGGTATCAGTGCTTAGGCTTTAAGTCCCGAGTCATGGAGTAATGTTTAGTAGAGTCTTGTTCATGGGTATGTAGGCGCCCATACTTATGATCTCGAGGCTACTGAACATTTAGGAATGTGTTTCCTTCTTTCATTATTTGATCATGCATTGAGATAACTTGAGATTTACTTTGGAATATTTCTTTCCCAGATGGCTAGGACACGCACACCCTCATCTGCTGGATGTGGTGCTGGACGTGGGGTGGCGGTCAAGTTGGGGTTTATCAAACTAGAAAACAGACTGCTCCTAAACCTCAAGTTGGGAATATTGGTCGAACCCAAGCTGTTATGCCAGATCAAGTGCAAGAGCAGGGAGTTCAAAACGCTCCACCACTAGTGACAACTGTTGTACCTAATGTTGCCTTACCTGCTGATGTAGTGGCCAGGTTATTGAATATGTTAGAGGCATTAATGCCAACTCAGAGCGGAAGTTCAGCTCCTCAGGCTACTTCACAGACATAAGCACCTACACAGACTCAGCCTTTCGGGAATAAGGAAGTATCCCTACACGAGTTCCTGAAATTGAAATCACCAAATTCAAAGGTTCCGATAATTCATCAGATCCTCAAAGTTTATTGGATGGGACACTTAAGGCATTACGTGCTCTTGGATGTTCCAGTGAGAGAGCCGTGGAGCTTGCAGCATACAAACTAGAGGATATGGCCAATACATGGTATGAAATTGTGTTGCTAGGAAGGCCAGCAAGATCCCCACCATTGACATGGGACCAGTTCACTAAGTTGTTCAAGAATCATTTTCTTCCAGATAGTCTGATGCAACAACATGCTAGAGACTTTGATAGATTGGTTCAGACTCCAGATATGGATGTGTCAACATATAACACTATCTTTTGTAAGCTGGCTATATATGCTCCTCACTTAGTGCCTACCGAAGAAGCTCAAATTCAGAGGTTTGTTGATGGATTGGTTGGTCGTATATACACTGCAATAGCCCCACCGATGAAGACTTTATCTTACTCTGATGTAGTCGACCTTGCTAGAAATATTGAAAACAAGGGAAGTGAAGAGCATGCAACTACTAAATTACGTAAGAAGTCCAAGACATGAGGGGCTTTCAATGGCAGTTTTAGTGAAAATAGAAGAGCATGAAATCAGGGACAAAAACAACAACAACAACAACAACAGGGTTCTCAGACAGGGACACACGTGTCTTCACAATCCACATACAGACCACATTACAGACAAGGTAATAGGGCACCATCAACTTCTGGACATCATAATTCTGGGCAGATGTATGCCACTACTCCAGTCTGCCAGACTTGTGATAGATCACATTTGGGACAATGTCGTATTCGAACGGGAAAGTGCTTTCGCTGTGGCCAGTTGGGACATCACTTGAGGGATTGCCCTCAACCTCCGAGAAATTTAAACAAGGCTTCTATTCAGGCAGTTGCACCGACTCAGACTACTAGTAATATTTCAGGTGCTACAGGTACAGGAAATAGAGGTCGAGGTACTGGAGACCGTGCTAATGTGAATCAAGGACAAGGCAATACTGGTAGAGGTCAGATGAGAGTTTTTGCTTTTACTAGACATGACACTCAGACCTCGAATGCAGTAGTTACATGTATTTTTTCTTTCTGTTCATTTGATGCACTTGCGTTGATTGATCCGGGATCTACTCACTCCTATGTGTCCTCGTACTTTGCTTTGAGATTTAGTAGACAGCCCGAGCTATTGAATGATCCTTTTCTAGTTGCTACTCCTATAGGAGAGTCTCTATTAGCTTAATATGTATATCGTGCTTGTCAGATTCGGGTTGAGGGTAGAGATACTTCAGCTGACCTTATTGTACTTGATATGACTGACTTTGACATGCTGATGGGAATGGATTTGTTATCTTCTTGCTATGCTATAGTCGATCGTCATGCAAAGATAGTAAGGTTTGAGATACCAAATTAACCCAGTTTTATTCTAAGAGGGAGTGAGGTTCTAGAGAGTTGCAAAATTGTATCTTTTATGAAATCTCAACGACTTATGGAGGAAGGTTGCTTGGGTCTCTTAGATATTGTAAATGACACAAGAAAGGAAACAATTAGTGTAGAGAATATACCCGTAGTGAGAAAACTTTCTGATGTATTTCCTGAGGAATTACCAGGATTGCCTCCAGTACGAGAAATAGACTTTGGTATTGATTTGCTACCTGACACACAACCCATATCGATACCCCCATAACGAATGGCGCCAGCAGAGTTGAGGGAGCTAAAGCAACAATTACAAGATTTGTTAGATAACGATTTTATTAGACCTAGTGTATCACCGTGGGGTGCACCAATACTGTTCGTATGGAAGAAAGACGGATCCCTGAGAATGTGCATTAACTATAGGCAGTTGAATAAGATAACAATACACAATAAATATCCTTTGCCCTGTATAGATGACATGTTTGATAAATTACAAGGAGCTACCCACTTTTCAAAGATTGACCTCCATTCTGGTTATCATCAACTTAGAATCAAAGATGAAGATATTTCTAAGATTGCTTTCAGAACTTGATACAGACACTATAAGTTTTTTGTGATGCCTTTCGGACTGACAAATGCTCCAATTGCATTCATGGATTTAATGAATAGGGTGTTCAAGCCGTTTTTGGATAGATTTGTAATAATATTTATTGTTGATATCCTAATATATTCGTAGCCAAGGAGAACATAAGAATCATCTCAGGACTGTGTTGCAGACATTGCGAGAACATTAGCTTTATGCTAAGTTCTCAAAGTGTGAGTTCAAGCTAGACTCGGTAGCATTTTTGGGGAATGTTGTATCCAAAGATGGAATTATGGTAGATCCTAAGAAGATTGAAGCTGTGCAGAAATGGCCCAGAACTACTTCTCCAACAGAGATTCACAACTTTTTAGGCTTAGCATGCTATTATAGGCGTTTTGGGCAAAATTTCTCCAGAATAGCAGCACCGTTCACCAAGCTAACACAGAAAAATGCAAAGTTTCAGTGGACGGAGGAATGTGAGTAGAGCTTTCAAAATCTCAAAACATGTTTGACAACTGCACCAATATTAGCCTTACCATGAGGTTCCGTATGATTTACAATATTCTGTGATGCCTTGAGGGTGGGATTAGGATGTGTTCTCATGCAAAATGGTCGTGCTATTGCTTATGCTTCCAGACAATTGAAAAAGCACGAGCAAAACTATCCTACACATGATTTGGAGATGGCTATAGTGGTATTTGCTCTAAAAATTTAGAGATATTATCTATACAGCAAAACTTGTGAC
This sequence comes from Nicotiana glauca, assembly GCA_026770625.1. Classification (NCBI taxonomy): domain Eukaryota; kingdom Viridiplantae; phylum Streptophyta; class Magnoliopsida; order Solanales; family Solanaceae; genus Nicotiana; species Nicotiana glauca. Next base: position 85,030 of record MU738034.1, read on the forward strand.
ATTTGTACTAACCATAAAGGTCTGAAGTATATCTTTCAACAGAGAGATCTAAATCTTTGGCAGCGTCATTGGATGGAATTACTCAAGGACTATGATTGTTCTATTTTGTATCATCTTGGAAAAGCCAATGTGGTGGCTGATGCATTGAGTAGAAAATCTATGGGGAGTTTGGCACATATATCCCCTGCAAAGAGACTTTTGGCCAAAGATATTCAGAGACTAGAAGATACAGGTATCAGATTTAGTTTCAGGAATTCATAGGCATTGTTGGCTTGTGCTCAGGCTAAGTCTTCATCAGTTGAGCGCATTAAAGCCACCCAATATGAGGATGAACGATTATGAAATTCAGAGGTGAGGCCTTAGCTGGTAAAAGCAAAGATATGATTGTTGAAAGTGATGGTGTTCTTCGAATGGGTGACAGACTATGTGTAGTAGACGTAGATGGGTTAAGACATGCTATTATTAAAGAAGCTCACAACACTAAATACACTATACATCCCGGATCCACAAAAATGCACCATGACCTGAAGCAATTTTATTGGTGGGAAGGTATGAAGAAATATGTTGCTAACTTTGTTTCTAGTTGTTTAACTTGTCAGCAGGTCAAGGCTGAGAATCAGCGACCTGCAGGACTACTACAACAAATTGATAGTCTATAGTGGAAATGGGAAAGAATTAGTATGGATTTTGTCACTGGGCTAGTACGGACCCTTAGAGGTTATGACTCGGTATGGGTGATTATAGATCGACTGACGAAATCATCATACTTTTTTCCGGTGAAGACTACATATGGTAGAGTCAGGTATGCACAGATATTTATGAATGAAATTGTCCGACTTCACAGAGTTCCAGTATCTATCATCTCTGATAGAGGATCATAGTTACCTTCACGATTTTGGAAATCTTTTCAAGAAGCATTAGGTACACGAGTAGATCTTAGTACTGCATTTCATCCACAGACAGACAGGCAGTCTGAACGTAATATACAGATCTTGGATGATATGTTGAGAGCTTCCATTCTTTAGTTTGGAGGTAGTTGGGATGCTTATCTAACTTTAGCTGAATGTTCTTACAGTAATAGCTTCCAGTCCAGTGTTCAAATGGCACCGTACAAAGCATTGTATGGTAGAAGATGTCGTTCTCCTATCGGATGGTTTGAAGCTGGCGAGACTAACTTATTGCGACCCGACTTAGTACAAGAAGCTATGGACAAGGTCCAGTTGATCAGACAAATAATGCTTGCAGCTCAAAGTAGATAAAAGTCTTATGCTGAAAAGAGAAGAAGAGATTTAGTGTTCACAATTAGGGACAAAGTGTTCCTACGAGTCTCCCCTATGAAAGGTGTGATGCGGTTTGGGAAAAGGGGCAAGTTGAGCCCCAGGTTTATAGGACCATATGAGATATTAGACTGAGTGGGAGCGGTGGCTTATCATTTGGAACTTCCTACTGAGTTGTCCTTTATTCATTCAGTGTTTCACGTATCAATGCTAAGAAAATGTATATCATAATCATCTCAGATGATTGAAGCACCGACTATACCACTCGATGAGAAGTTGTCTTACGAGGAGGAGCCAATGGCTATTGTTGAAAGACAAATAAGAAAACTACGGTCAAAAGAAATCGTGTTCATGAAAGTCTTATGGAGAAATCATACAGTTGAAGAAGCTACTTGGGAAATAGAAGACACTATGCGAGTCAAATACCCCCATTTGTTTAAGTCTACAGGTACGTACTTGAGTTAAACTCAGGGACTGAATTTCATAATGTGTAGATGATATAATACCCTATATTTTTAAATAAGGGTGTATTGATAATAATAATAATAATAATAATAATAATAATAATAAAAATAATAATTATAAGAAGAAAGAGAAAAGAAAAGAAAGGATGGAAAACAAAAAGGGCCGAAGCCTATTAGAATTTTTTTACTTGCCAAGGTCAAGGGTTTTAAAAAAAATCAAAGATGCTTGTCTTCTGAAGGAAACGAAAAAAATAGAAAATGAAAAACAGGAAAAAGTAGAGAAAGAAAGAAGGAAAAGAGAAAATAAGGAGGAAGAATTTGGTGCACTGCTTTGGAGTCATAGCTATAACTGTTGAGGAACGTTAAGCACTAATTGTCTTTTACGGGTATTACTTGAACTTCTTCTTCTGGTAGATTTTAATTTTAATTCTCTTGATTTGGAAGATTCTACAGAGTAATAGAAATTACACAATTGAGAATTTTCTTTCTAAAGAACCAATAGAACTTCATGAAATTTGGAGTAATAAATCATATGAATAGGTTAGAGTTGATAAATTAGTAATTACTCATATGGGGTTAAATATAAATCCACAAATTTAGTTCTAAACTTGAACCCCGATGATTGGGTATTCTAAAATAGCTATGAATTAGCGTAAATAAGGAAATTAACATGAGATCGATATTATGTAATTATAGATTGATTGGAGGAATTTGTACGAGTTGCTTGAGGTGAAGAAGTTGGTATTTCGGTACGAGTACTGTGAGTAGTAACCTTACCTCAATTTGTGTTTTCATGACTTGCATGATTTACACATGATTTCTAATATGAATATGTTGCCGTTTATTTTAAGTTGCATGTGGGACAAGTCATTTACTCAATATGATACCAAAATAGTTATTTGAGATGAATACCGTGGTTTTAAATATTTTCGTTGTCACTAGATCTGTTTTACCGTTACTTGAATTTACTGTTATCGAAAAGAAATTATATGATTTGATAAGAACTGAAATGCCCTATATTGTTTTAAAAATTTTTCTACGAGTATATACAGATTACAGTGACAAGTTTAAATGGGAGTAGACATTGAAGGATCCCGTAGCTAACGGTTCGTTAGACCTGGTGCACCTTGTAATTACAGATTACCGTTATAGCCCTCGCTAGTGGGAAGGTAGAACTAGCATACCGTAACCGATTTTCCTCGAGTAGGGACTACCGTTATATTTGACTTCTTGCGAAGAATTCCACAGTTATACCGATTACATGACCCGTTCACTGAAACCTCCCAATAATGTGAATACTGATATTATACTATGGTTACCGAACTTATTACTGAATTGTTAATTATATTTTGCGACAAGAAAAACGTGATGAGACTGAATATTACTTATTAATTCTGAAAGGGCATTCTTATGTTATTTTCTGTTTGAGATACTAGCATGTTTTCTGACTTGTTCCCAAATAAAAATGGTTGTGGTTAAGTGTTATTACCCACTGAGCTAGCGACTCATTCCCCACTAATTTTTTTACAGAGACAGCAGTTGACGCAGTCGAGGATTTCGTTAATTAGAGTGCACAGGTTGATAGTTCTTGGTGAGCCTCGCACTTGTTCGTATGGACAGAGATTTTATTTATTGTTATGGTCTTTTCTTTGAACTCTTAGAGTCTCTCCATAATCAATAATTTAGTTTCATGAGTATTCTTTTGTTATTATAGTCTTATGTTGAGTATCGTCCATTATTATGAAAGTTGGAGGTAGATTAGTATTTCTGGTTGTTAGTGTGTTGATTAGTAACAACGGAGACTTATTTTGGCTAATTGGCAAGTTGTCAATTGCCAGTTGAATTGCTATTAGGTTGTTTGATCGCTGATTTGAGACAGGAAATTAAGGATGGTCCAAAAACAAGGGAAACTCTGCCCGATTTTGTATAAAATTACTGACGAGGGTTACTTGGGAGCACTTGCTCCTAAGCGTCGGTCACGATCCTAAATTGGGTCGTGACAGAGTTGGTATCAGAGCTTAGGCTTTAAGTCCCAAGTCATGGAGCAATGTTTAGTAGAGTCTTGTTCATGGGTATGTAGGCACCCATACTTATGATCTCGAGGCTACTGAACATTTAGGAATGTTTTCCCTTCTTTCATTCTTTGATCGTACGTTGAGATAACTTGAGATTTACTTTGGAATATTTCTTTCACAGATGGCTAGGACACGCACACCCTCATCTGCTGGACGTGGTACTACCCGAGGTGGCGGTCAAGTTGGGGTTCATCAAACTAGAAGACAGACTGCTCCACAACCTCAAGTTGGGAACATGGGTCAAACCCTAGCTGTTATGCTAGATCAAGTGCAATAGCAGGGAGTTCAGAACGCTCCACCACTAGTGCCAACTGTTGTACCTATTGTTGCCTTACCTGCAGATGTAGTGGCAAGGTTATTGAATGTCTTAGAGGCATTGGTGCCTACTCAGGGCGGAAGTTCAACTCCTCAGGCTACTTCATAGACACAAGCACCTACACATACTCAGCCTTTCGGGAATAAGGAAGTATGCTTACACGAGTTCCTAAAATTGAAATCACCAAAATTCAAAGGATCCGATAATTCAGCAGATCCTCAAAGTTTCTTGGATGGGACACTTAAGGCATTACTTGCTCTTGGATGTTTTAGTAAGAGAGTCGTGGAGCTTGCAGCATACAAACTAGTAGATATCACCAATACATGGTATGAAACTGTATTGCTAGGAAGGCCAGCAGGAGCACCACCACTGATATGGGACGAGTTCACTAAGTTGTTCACGAATCATTTTATTCCAGAAAGTCTGATGCAGCAACAAGCTAGAGACTTTGAGAGATTGGTTCAGATTCCTGATATGGATGTGTCAACATATAACACTAAGTTTTGTAAGTTGGCTATATAAGCTCCTCACTTAGTGCCTACCGAAGAAGCTCAAATTTAGAGGTTTGTTAATGGATTGGTTGGTCGTCTATACACTGCAGTAGCCCTACAGATGAAGACTTTATCCTAAGTGAAGAGCGTACAACTATTGAATTATGTAAGAAGGCCAAGATAGAAGGGGCTTTCAATGGCAGTTTTAGATGAAAATAGAAGTGCAGGAAACTAGGGACAAAAACAACAACAACAACAACAACAACAATAGGGTTCTCAGATAGGGGACACACATGTCTTCACAATCCACATACAGACCTCATTACAGACAAGGTAATAGGGAACCATCATCTTCTGGACATCATAATTCTGGGCAGATATATGCCACTACTCCAGTCTTCCAGACCTGTGGTAGATCACATTTGGGACAACGTCGTGTTCTAATGGGAGAGTGCTTTCGGTGTGGCCAGTTGGGACATCACTTGAAGGATTGCCCTCAACCTCCGAGAAATTTCAACTAGGCTTCTATTTAGTCAACTGCACCAACTCAGACTACTCCTAATACTTCAGGTGCTACAGGTACAGGAAATAGAGGTCGAGGTACAGGAGACCGTGCTACTATGAATCAAGGACAAGGCAATGCTGGTAGAGGTCAAGCGAGAGTTTTTGCTTTTATGCGACAGGACGTTCAGGCCTCGAATGCAGTAGTTATATGTATTCTTTCTGTTTGTTCATTTGATGCACTTGCATTGATTGATCCGGGATCTACTCACTCCTATGTGTCCTCGTACTTTGCTTTTAGATTTAGTAGAGAACCCAAGCTATTGAATGATCCTTTTCTAGTTGCTACTCCAATCGGAGAGTATCTATTAGCTAAATATGTGTATAATGCTTATCAGATTTGTGTTGAGAGTCGAGATACTCTAGCTGACCTTATTGTACTTGATTTGATTGACTTTGAAATACTGATGGGAATGGATTGGTTATCTTCTTGCTATGCTATAGTCGATTGTCATGCAAAGATAGTAAGGTTTGAGATACCAAACAAACTGAGTTTTATTCTAAGAGGGAGTCAGGTTCCAGAGAGTTGCAAAATTGTATCTTTTATGAAAGCTCAACGACTTCTGAAGAAAGGTTGCTTGGGTCTCTGAGCTATTGTATATGACACAAGAAAGGAAACATTTAGTGTAGAAAATGTACTCGTAGTGAGAGAATTTTCTGATGTATTTCCTGAGGAATTACCAAGATTGCCTCCAGTACGAGAAATAGACTTTGGTATTGATTTGCTACCTGACACACAACCCATATCTATACCCTCATATCGAATGGCGCCAGCAGAGCTGAGGGAGATAAAGCAACAATTACAATATTTGTTAGATAAGAGTTTTAGAAGACCGAGTGTATTACCATGGGGTGCACCAGTATTGTTCGTAAGGAAGAAAGATGGATCCCTGAGAATGTGCATTGACTATAGGTAGTTGAGCAAGATAACAATACACAATAAATATCCTTTGCCCCGTATAGATGACATGTTTGATCAGTTACAAGGAGCTACCCACTTTTCAAAGATTGACCTCCGTCTGGTTATCATCAACTTAGAATCAAAGATGAAGATATTTCTAAGACTGCTTTCAGAACTCAATACGGGCACTATAAGTTTCTTGTGATGCCTTGCGGACTGGTAAATGCTCCAGTTGTATTCATGGATTTAATGAATAGGGTGTTCAAGCCGTTTTTGGATGGATTTGTAATAGTATTTATTGATGATATCCTAATATATTCTCGTAGCCAAGGAGAACATGAGAATTGTGAACACGTGATTTTTTCCCTAAGCAAATTATTCCCAAAATTCCAAATAAAATGATTTTTTTATTATCTTACAATTTTTTGTTTTTTGTGAATTTTTGTGTTAATTGCTGCATTTTATTTGTGCATGATAATTCATAGGAAAATACAAAAATATGTATTTCCATTTAGGGATTTAATTTCACATTTAGTATTAATTAGTATTAATTTGTTTTAAAACAAAATAGGAAAAAAATAACAAAATAGTTCACTTTTTGCATTTTAATTGTTTTAATTGTGAATTCATCATGAAATATTTTTTGATCAATTTTAAGAATTAATTAGCTTAATTTTGGAAATAAATTAGGTTTCACTTTAATGTTAGTATTTTATAAAAAAAATCAGAAAATAAAAATACAAAAATACAAAAATGAAAAAATAAGTAAAAGAAATGAAAGGAAGCAAATAAAATAAAAAACGAGGCTATGTAAATCGGGCCAACTTTAATTTAAAGCCCAAATCAACCCCAAACTCACTCCCAAATCAGGCCAAATTCGCCCTTTACCCGGTCCAAATCCCCCAATCTTCAGACCATTGAAGCGACGTAGTATAGGGGTGATAATATGTCGTTTCAGGTCCTCTAATATGAAAATAATCCACACCCTCCATCCCCTATAATCCAACGGATAAGATTCATTTTTGGTTTTAATTAAAAGTGTCCAAATATTTTTAAAAATATGAAACCAAATTTACCCTCCTCGTACATCCATCCTTCCCTACCACGTCTCCGCCGACCACCATGTCACCACCGCCCTCCGCCCCATCGCCGGCGGCGGCGGCCAACTTCCAATTACCCCCAAATTTTGACCATATCCTCATCTCCGTCTCCCCGCTTCGAATCCACCATTGTTTTCTTCCAAATCCCAACCAAACGCCCAAAATCTGCAAAACCCTAGCCACCGCCAGCGAACGCCGGTCATTCCAATGGCCACCAAATTAACACCCTTTGTTCCCCTTCTCATCCTCTTCTCAAGTCCGTCAATAGTTTCCTTCGAATCCTACTAGAACTCGTCGAATATAGGTTTTAAATTTTTCTAGCCAAGATGCCTGTTACGCTGTCGACCACCAGAAAAATACCATAGATGCTCATTTTTCTCCTCTTTCCAACCCCCATGGTCATTTCCCTCGAATCTTACCCCATCTCGTCGAATAATTGATTGAATATTTCCGGCCAAAAACCCTAATTCAAAATATTTGTGATTCCGGACCGTAATATCCCTAACCATGTGTTTTCTTATGAAAACACATGATTAGGGATGTTACATATCTGGAATTTTGGAAGATTCAGACATAAATGGCTGGCCGGAGTTTTTTTTATCAGTGAGTTTTCTTTTCAATTTCTTTCTTTCTGTTTTTCTATGTGTTTGAATATCTGTGATGCAATCGTTTAGTTTTGCTTCCAGTATGTGTTGAGTTTTAGACTTAGGTCGGATAAATTTTCGGATTAATTTTGGTTGTTCTGTTAATTGGCTTATATTAGGTTAATTCTGATTCTTCGTCTGGTTAGTTTAATTGTTAGGTATTGATTTGAATTGATTAGTTTAGTTGAATGTTCTTCTTGTAAATTGATTCTTCTTTCTAGATTCTTAGTTCAATTCTGTTTGATTCTCATCTAATTGAGTTAGTACTTTTGTCAGTTTAGTCGATATTCAGTGTTCATTGGCAAGAGAATTAGCTTTAGGAGGATTGGATATAGCTTAACCTCAACTAGGGTAAAGGATTGGGGGTTTAATTGATAGGGTTAGGTCTGGTTGGTAATTCATGGTTGGTTTAAAGGGTAGTTTAGGCATAGGAAAGGGTAGTTTTATTAAGATTGGTAAATTCAAAACAAAGGCAAAGGTAGTATAGGCATTGTGTAGTTAAAAGAATACCCTAGGACCTTCTAGAAGAGGGCTTTAGTGTAAGTTTTCTGCATTTTAATGCAGTAACTTGGATAACAAGGCATTAATTTAGGGTATATAAGTCAAGCTGAAATTAAAAAGGAGGGAAAATAGGTAAAAACTTCCAGAATCTTCTTCCCCATTCTTTGCCTATAAAAGGCACCCCTAATGCATTCACTAACAAGTTTTTGATCTCTAAAAATTCACCAAAAATTTTGGACAATCTGAAATATTTCCCAAAGTTTACACAATCTAAAAATTCCTGAAAATTCTAGCTTCCAAATTCTCCCCCCCCCCCCCCNAAAACCAAAAACAAAAGAAAAATACAGCAAAACTCAACAAAAAATACTGTTCTATTGTGACTTTGGGTTGAATTTCAAGTTGTTATGTTTGATTAACATCTTCTAGCTCGGTTTCTAGTGTTTGAAGGCCTTTAAGATATTCCTGGTTCAATTTCAACTAAATTTGGGTGAAAATCGGTGTGATTTTGGTCATTTTATTATTGTTACTCTTCTATCATTCCTCCTTGGGTATTGTGGCTTGATTTGGGTTGAAAATTGGCCTTGTGTGAGCTATGTTATTGCTGATCTTGTTGCTGTGATTTGCTGAACTATTGCTGATCTTATTTCCTTCTTACTTTGCTGATTTCTAGGTACATTGTTGTCTCTAATGCCCTGAAGTTTCACTCGGTGTATGTGAACAATTTTGACATCAAATGATGAAGAATTACGAATTTGCCTTTGTTTTCATTACTAGTTTAATACGTAGCTATATCTTCATTTGAAAAGATATGTATTAGTGTTAAAGAGGACTATTTGTATTAATTAGGACTGTTCAAATTCATTTTGTATAAACTACACTAAACTGAACTGTATGCTGGATGTATTTTCGATTAGCTTGCTTCATTGATTAATTTGGATATAAGTTGATGATTAGTTCAAATATAGGAATGCTTGAGATGCACTGTGATTCGCTTCTACCCTTGCCTGTAAGTTCACTTCAGATATTTACTATCAGATTTTAGTTGTGACTTTAATTGGATTCTGTATAATTCAAGTATTAGTTCATAGAAGGACTAGGTAACAAATATTAGGTTCTATTATGGTAAATATCACAATCCTGTTGCTCAAAGTTCATAGGATCTGCAAAAAACATAAATATATCTCAACGTTTGCATCTTAGTTTTAAATCTATTATTGAATACATATTATCCATTTATTCGCCATTAAGAGTGACAGTAAAAGTATGGATTTGGAAGCTGAAGTGTTAATTAATTAACACCGAACTTTAAGTAGATGATCAGGTCCTTAATCTAATATTTACATTTTGCATTAATAATACTTTTGTATTGATAGCCCAATATCAGCTCAGCCACTTGAATTATGAAAGGAACTGGGCCAACTTAGGCCCAGCCAGTTTATTAAGGGATCCAAGTATAGTAAGCCCTGGGCTGATATAATGGACAGTCCACTAAGGACAAGGTTTTTCTTTAAATTGGGCATGCACCCTAGCTCATCCATCTTGACAGCTTCCCTGAAGTTGAGGGCACTTCCGCTCTTCTTGGATCGATTTTGATGCCCAAAAATTGGTAGAAGTAAATAAATCTTTAAAATTATACTAGGAATATGGGGAATTAATTCGCAGGTATAAAATTGGGTTTCGAATTAGGTAGCGGGTTCAAACTAAAAGGTTTTATCCTTTGTTTGTATTCGGACTTGAATTCGAGGCCCGAATTTATAAATGTGAATTAATTAACCTTTAGAGACAAATAAAAAAAAGAAAAGAAAATTTTAGTTTGCCTTAGATTGACCTTTTAATAAATAATATGAGACGCGCCTCGCCAAATCAAATGTACAATTGCGGGGCCCTCAATAATTCCTTGATTAAAAATACTTAGAGATTTGGGACGGGCCGTTTAGTAAATTTCACGGCCTTTCCAAAAGTAAATAATACGTTAGTCGCTTTAGGCGTGGTTTTAATAATTTTACCTTCCTAAATACGGGTGTGCATTTCATGCAACCCAAATCCAAATCCGAAAACGTTGAATAAGACTGTGTCGAGGATCCGGGTGCATTTCATGTGACGTGATCCGAAAACACGTTCTTAAACGACGTTCATTTTCGTAAAAAATAATTAAAAGCGGTAAATAATTATAAAATTGCACTATAGGTTGGAATATGTAAAAAATTAGATTTTAGCCATTTATAATAATTTAAGCGACCGTGCTAGAACCACGGGATCCGAGGGTACCTAACACCTTCCCTCGGGTCAACAGAATTCCTTATTCAGAATTTCTGGTTCGCAGACTCCAATTGGGAAGTTGACAATTTTCCTCGATTTGGGATTCAAGTTAAATCGGTGACTTGGGACACCAAAAGCCAAACCTATCCGAAGTGGCGACTCTGAAAAATAAATAAATAATCACATTTCGAATAATGTCACTTTAAATAATAAAACCCCCTTATACATTTATCCTTAGGGGTAGGTGTGTAAAAAAGGAGGTGTGACAGCTCTGGCGACTTTGCTGGGGAATCGAACCCAGAACTCCGGTTTAGGTTTCAAAGAATTCGAGCTTAGTATATTTAATATATTTGGCTTTATCTGATTTTTCTACATGTTTCCATGCTATATGTGCTAAATGCTTTACCGCTTTGATATTTGTTGAATTGTATATAAACTGTCGCGAATCTCTTCCTATCTCTGAGTCTTCTACATCATGGAGAAGGATGAACTTCGTGTAGCTTCTCTTCTGTTTAGAGTCTTTCCCAATTTAGAACTAGGTTGGATAAGTTGCAAAGCTGGCGGAGCTTCTGTATCCCCAGTACGCTGCCTCCCCCCGGCTTGAGTTGTCCGCTCGGGTAAGCCAGGTCTAGAACAATAAACCTAGTGTTTAAACCTAGAAGAACAAAAACTCATGCCGGATCCCTAGTAGGACGTTTGACTTAGGGGACTCAACACAGGGGTTGGGTCCGTCTAAGAAAGGTGACCTGAAATGAATTGACCATCCTGATGCATCTTATGTGCTACTTGTGCATTTATTTGCTCGGCTTTGCATGTTGACCGGCTTGTCTAAATGAATGGAAATTGAGAAAAATAGCAGTGTTAAGACTAAGGGAGGAAAACCATTCATTGTGAAAAACCCAATGCCCAAATAGTACCGAAACGCTGCCGGATTTTTTGAAAAACAAAATAGAAAAAAGAGCAAATTGTTGTTCAAAAATAGTTTTGATTTTGGCGAATCCGCCGGAACTACGCTAGTTTGATTCTCACCGGGTGTGAGATACATAGGTAATCCTCATCGGGTCCAACCACCCTTTTTCAAAAAAAAAATATATAGCCAAAAAATGTCAAAAATTTAGTTTTGTCATAAATAAAGTCGGGTGACGCCATTCTTGTTAAAATAAGCCGAATGTCCCCAAAAGGGCACCGAAAGGCTGTTTTTGTAAGAACAGGCACCCTGAGTCATTTTTAAATGGTTTGCGGGCACAACCTTAAAATATTCCCCTCAGAAGTGCTGAAAGGCCGTATTCGCAAAACCAAATCCTTGTTTTGATTAAATAAAGAATTTTGCAAAAATAGCCAGTTTGTAAAAAAATAAGTCATTAAAATTCCCTGTTTAAATAAACGTATAGGATGACTTCAAGTAACATCGAGACCTTCTCAGTACTGAGTGAGATCCCCTTGAAACTTTACATGTGGTGGCATGATCTAGGAAAAGGAAGCAGAGATACCGTCGTTAAAATTTTGGGCGGTGTAGTTGATCTACTAAACATCAAATCGAGGAAAGATATCATTGACGCACTAATACCATTTTCGGACCCGACCCGTAACGTATTTCGATTTTCCGACTTTGAACTCACACCTACCTTAGAGGAGATTGCGGGATATGCGGGCATCAACGGGAACCTTCGAGGAAGATACCCACTGGCACCACGACCGGTAACCCTTCATATGTTTTTGGATTTGTTGAACATTAGCTGGGATATTCAGGACCCGCATCTGGCAGAAGGGTGTTGTACATTGCATTTCCTATATCAGTGTTATGGTAACAAAAAAGGTTTCGAGGAGCTCAACACCGGCTTGACACATGCCGGAAATAAAGACAAATGGGAGGCTTGACGGGGATTAGCCTTTATGGTGGCCTTTCTGGGAGTGGTGGTTTGTCTGAGAAAGATTGTCACATAGACCTCAGCTTGGTAGGGATGCTAGATGTTGCCATGAAAAAACCTACTAGCACAGTGGTTCCTCTAATTATAGAAGAAATGTGCCGAGCTCTGACCAAATGTCGCGAAGGCGAGAAATTCTTTCAAGGTTGCAATTTGCTCTTACAGTTGTGTATGCAAGAACACCTATGTCACCGCACAGGCTATATGAACTACGATTTAACCGGGTTGAGTTGTATTGCAGAATTTGGGACCCGGATGACAGGTATTGAGTTCCCTGAAAGTACTGAGGCCTAGTCATCATGCTTAAGATCCTTGACCGTAGATAAAGTCGAATGGGCTTATGGTTGGCTTCCCGTCAGTGAAGCTATATACACATCAACAAAGGTCCCCTATATTATTTTAATGGGCATTTGAAGAATACAACCTTACGCTCCTTACAGGGTTTTGCAACAATTTGGAAGATTCCAAACAGTGCATAATGATGAATACCTGAGTGAGCAAGTCATTGAGTTGGGACCGAAGGCTGCATTTCCAGAAGGTAGAATCCGAAAAATATGGAATGGGTGTCGGTTCCTTGAGCCAAAAACCATAATAAGACCAAGCTAGAGGCGAGGTAGATCCCAAGTATCTAACTTGGTTTGGGAAAAGATTTCAAATCTCAGAAAGAACCGCTAAAATACCGCATGTGCAGCAGTTTACGGATAGGGTCCAAGTTCAATGGGATTGGCAAGCAAAGGAGATGGAGTACCAAGCTAAAATATGACGGTTAGAGCAACAGGTCCGGGACCTCCAATTCGACAAAAGTGTCAGGCTGCAGCCCACGAGGGCGATAAAAAGAAATTAGCTCAAGAAAACGAAGCGCTCAAAGCCCAAATTAAACAAATGAAAATAGATGCCCGGAATCAAGAAAGAAGTATATCTGATGAGAGGTTAATCAAAGGGTTAAGGAAACAAATTTCGGACTTCCAAGAAGAACTAGAAAAATTCGAGGGAAATATGACAAGACTTCGGGCACATTGGGCCCAAAAGACTGAAGAGAGAGCCCAGTTTGACAGCAAATGAGAAGCAACTACGAGGGGACCATCGCCAAGATGAAGGAAAAAATGAATACTATGGAAGAAAAGACAGCCCAGCGGGATAAAGAATTCTGAGTCGAGATGAACCAGTGCCATAGGTTAATTATAGAGATGGAAAAGGAAATTAAACTACTACAAGATTTGCACTTCCAGGACACACAGGTGCTAGAAGCTCGTACACAACAAATAAGCCGACTCCTCCAAGAAAAGGGCAGAATCAGAGAAAGGATCAGAGACATTGCCCATTATATTGTCATGAAGTGTCAGGACGGCGAGCGAATGGGTCGTACTGCGTCCTCTGCCTCAGTGATGATATTTGTTCGCCAAGTCATGAATGATTTAGATCAGTTACAAAGAGGTCTCACACGCAGGCCCGCAGCAATGTCGAACGATGCTCCGCAGCCCGCAGCAATGTACTCTTAGTTAATCGAGTCTGTATTTTTGCTTTTGAGTCTATTTTTGTAATTTCCTTTTGTAAGAAAAGAAAAACAAATAGTCTATATAGCTTTTGTAACTGCAATTGTTATTAATGAAAAATTGAAAATTCCCAAAAAAATTATTTTCTTATTTTTGCATTTATTTGCAAGAACTACGCTTGGTCTGATTCATGCGGGGTCATGATACGTAGGCAATCTACATAAGATTCGACCGTAATCCTAAGAAAAAGAGAAAAAGAGAAACGCGAGGGAAATAAAAGGAAAGAAATAACAAGAGAGAAAAGAAACACAAAAGAAGAAAATAAGGCATTGAGAGAAAAACCCTGGCCAAAGAAAAGAAAAAGCAGAAAATGAAAATAGAAAAGAAGGAAAAGAAAATGAAAGAAAACAAAACAAAAAGAGAAAGAACAGAGAAAAGTAATAAGAAGGAAAGCCGGAATGACGCATGCAACTGAAGCAAACATGTAGATATCCATGTAACTGTATAGGTGCATCACACTCCAATGTGCAGTTACCTATCTGTTACTTGTTTCATATTAACCGTTTGCTGCTGTCTATTCCAGCTGAATATTTTAGAAACCGTGGTTGGTTTGTGGTAAACTGGTCTCTCATCGATACTTCACCAGATCCAAAGGAAAAACAGATACGTCGTCGGAAATGACCTTGCCTGCAGTCCCAATACCTGAAGATAGCCCAATCTCTGGGATCCCGACCTCTGAATCCTATACATCTGAAGAAAATCGGATCCTGCACTTGCGCCTGATGGAAATACGGGATGCTTGTAATAACGGTAAGGATCCCCCAAGCACTATCCCCGGATTCCCGAAGTCGTTACCTAGATCTAGAGGTGCTACCACAGTCCCTATCAGCCGCCCAAATATTCCTCTAGGGCAACCTACCATGACTGCTACTTTTTTGAAACATCCTCTGAGGATCACCCTCAGGTGTTCCCATCTGGATTTGCTCCCAACATCTTTACAGCTTCACCATCTTCTGCAACTACCCAACCATCAATACCAAAACATGCTTTTGACCCTTCCGTCTTCACATTTCAGAATCTAATTTTTCAGGCCGACCCTCCTCACTATCCTCAATATGCCTACTCTCGGCCACCATATGAGATCACACCGGGGCAGGAAAAAACCCCTAAATCCTTGGAGAAGGATGAAATGACAAAAAGAATGAGGAGTTTAGGGCAAAGTCTGAAAAATATGCAAGGTCTAAGCGGGCAGAAGAGTGTTTCTTACAATGATTTGTGCATATTCCCTCACGTGCACTTGCCTATGGGATTCAAGACGCCAAAGTTAGAAAAGTATGATGCACATGGCGATCCCATTGCTCACCTCAAAAAGTATTGTAATCAATTGCATGGGGCTGGTGGAAAAGAAGAGCTATTAATGGCTAACATGGATCAGGACATTTCTCGATGGCATATCTGGGATGACCTTGCCAGAGATTTTGTCCGACAATTTCAGTACAATATAGACATTGCACTAGACAGGAACTCCTTGAAAAACCTAAATAAAAAGCCCTCAAAGAGTTTCCGTAAATATGCAATCAAATAGCGCGAACAAGAGTGAAGAGTGAAGCCTCCAATGGATGAGGCTGAGATGGTCACTGTTTTCCTAAAAGCTCTGGAGGCAGATTATTTTCAAAACATGATGTCTTCTATGGGTAAGCCTTTTGAAGAGGCAATAAAGATCGGAGAAATGGTAGAGAATGGGCTAAAAACGGGCAGAATCTTGAGCCAGTCAGCCATAAGGGCAACCTCCTAAGCCATCCAAGGCGGGTCTGGTGGAATGGCTAAGGGCAAGAAGAAAGAAGAAACAGTGATGGCGGCATCGGGCGGAAGAATGTACCAGGCTCCTAGACCGGTGTTCTCTGAAAGAGCCCCTTGGCACTATTACCCTCACACAGATATGACTTATGCTCCTCCACCATATGCGGTAATGAATGCTCAACCTTTCG
This sequence comes from Nicotiana glauca, assembly GCA_026770625.1. NCBI lineage: Eukaryota > Viridiplantae > Streptophyta > Magnoliopsida > Solanales > Solanaceae > Nicotiana > Nicotiana glauca. The sequence continues at coordinate 101,025 of MU738034.1, forward strand.
GCCGCCCGCAACCAAAAGCTAACCGAAACTCACCTCCATTCCAGAAAAATCAGCCACCTTACCAAAACCAATATAACCCCCGACCACCACAAAATATCTTTCGCCCTCGGGAACCACTTAGACGAAAAACTTTTACACCAATCGGTTAACGCTATTCCACCTTGTTCCCTAAGCTTGTTCAGATGAATTTATTACTACCCATACCCCCAAACGGGCAAAATCCGGAATCACCATCATATAAGCAGGCTGTCAGGTGTGCATACCATTCGGGGGCAGATGGTCATGACTGCTGGACATTGAAAAAGGCTGTGGAAGATTTGATCGAATAAGGGAAAATAGTGTTGAGGGATGAAGAAGTTCCGAACGTTACCAATAACCCTTTGCCCGCTCACAACAATGGGCCGGTAATTGGTATGATTTGTGAAGACCGATACTTTGACCCTGCTCTGAAAGCCATAATTGTTATTGCTAATGTCGAAAAGAAACCCAAGGTAGCCCTGAAATAGGGAAAAGAAGAAAAGAAGGATAAGGCTATCAACATTAAGCCTAAAGAGAGAACTGAGACAAAAGCAAAGCCGGTGCCTCCTAAACACGAGGTTCTTTATGTGCCACGAGGTCGTCAAGAGAAACCACTAGTTGTGAGCACTCGGAGGAAGTGTGAAGTGAAGAAGGGCGCACAGATGTAAGTGTCGAAAGGGGCCTATGTGGCGCGGGGGGAAATTAAACCACCTCGGATAAGTGAGCTAGTGGTTAATGGATGCGCACCATAGAAGCCCATGATTGACCCCTCTACAGTGTCGTGGAACTACCAACAAACAATGGTCACATACAAAGGCAAGGAAATTTCCGGAGAATTGCCAGAAATAGTCCCTGTTGAAAAATATTCAAATATACAATAGATATACAGCGCCACACGAAAGTGTTTTCCATCTAAGAAGCCGGTAAGCACTGAAGAAGCAGAGACGTTCTTTCAGAAAATGAAAATGCCAAACCATGAAACAGTAGACCAATTGCGGAAGTATCCCGAGCAAGTGTAACTGCTGTCACTAGTAACCAAATCTGCAGAACATCAAAAGATCCTTATGAAAACTCTGAACGAAGCATATGTGCCTACCGAGACTTCGGTTGAACAACTTGAAAGGATGACAGAAAGATTCTTCGCTACAACCAACTCTCCTTCAGTAAAAGTGATTTACCTCCAGAAGGAGCTGCCCACAATAAATCCTTGCACCTGACAGTCAAATGTGAAGGTTATTACGTTAAGCGGGTCATGGTGGACGGAGGCTCGGGGGTTGACATCTGCCCACTCTCTACTTTGCAAGGAATGGAAATAGGGACGGGAAGGATTCGTCCAAATAATGTTTGCGTGAGAGCCTTCGATGGGGTTAAAAGAGATACCATTGGTGAAATTTATTTGATACTGCCCATAGGCCCGGTGGATTTTGAGTTGACCTTCCAAGTGCTGGACATGGATACATCTTACAATCTTCTTCTGGGAAGGCCTTGGATCCATGCAGCAGGAGCTCTGCCCTCAACCCTCCACCAGATGGTGAAATTCAAGCATGAAGATCAAGAGATCGTGGTCCACGGGGAAGGTGAGAAGTCTATATATCGAGACCCATCTATCCCATTCCTGGAAGAGAGGGAGGGAAGTGAGCACATTGTCTATCAAGCCTTCGAAATCGTGGTAGCTGATCAGTATGAGGAAGGACATCCATGCCCCCAGCCTTTTTTATCCAATGCTTCGATCATGGTGGCCAAGGAAATGATTAGACATGGTATCAAACCAGGAAAAGGGTTGGGAAAAGCTTTGCAAGGAATAGCTGAACCGGTAACACTACTTGCAGCAAAAAAGTATTTCAGGATAGGCTTCCATCCTACCCTGGATGACGAGAAATGGGCCAATGAAAGAAAGAAAGATGGATGGATTTTTCCGCAACCACTGCCACATCTCTATGAGACCTTTGTCAAGTCCAAGTACGACATAGAAAAGGCTGATGAGGTGTACACGGCTGATGAAATAGAAGATATAGGTGGAGCTATGAGGCAAATGCTTTATGAAACCAACATGGTCCAGCCAGGGGAAGGGACTAGCACCGCTGAGGTGCTCTACATGGGACCAGATGCCAAACTCCAAAATTGGAAGGCTACACCTTTCTCGATCAGGCGGGAGTCTCGGTAGACTAGCCCTGTCACCTTTTTTGCATCTCGAGTTGTCTTAGGGTGTAATTCGGATGTTTCTTTTAGTTTCTTGTCTTTTGAACTCTATTTTCTTCCTAAAATTCCAAGAAATGAAATCAATATTTCATCGTCCATTTTCTCTTTAGTCTCTCTGATTTTTGTTATTTTTCCCTTTTATATTTTTTTTTCAGTTATAATAATGCGGCTTTAAATAACATGAGATGCTTGCGGACTTCATGCCCCGACTCAAACACACTGTCTAATTGTGAAATAACAAATCAAGAACCGGAATATGATAAAGAGGAGGCTTTTAGGGAAATAAACCGAGAATTGGAACAATTTGAGAACAAACCTAAGCCAAATATGAATGACACTGAACCGGTTAATTTGGGAACTGCCGTAGAAATAAGGGAAACCAAAATAAGCATTCACGCAGGTGAGAAAACTCGAGATGTAATAATCCAACTCTTGGTTGAGTTTAAAGATGTGTTTGCTTGGTCGTATGATGATATGCCAGGACTGAGTGTGGATTTAGTGGTGCACAAATTGCCAATTTACCCTGATTGTCCTCCAGTCCAACAAAAGCAAAGAAAGTTTAAAACTGATATCAGTGATAATATCAAAGAAGAAATCACAAAACAGTTGAAAGCAGGGGTAATTCGGGTCGTCCGATATACTACATGGTTAACCAATGTGGTTCCTGTGTCAAAGAAAGATGGGAAGACCCGGGTGTGTGTGGACTACAGAGATTCGAATAGGGCGAGTCCCAAAGATACTTTTCCACTGCCCAACATCCACATCCTTGTTGATAACTATGCCAAACATGAAATACAGTCCTTCGTAGATTGTTACGCAGGATATCACCAGGTGTTGATGGATGAAGAAGATGCTGAGAAGACAGCTTTCACTACACCCTGGGGCACTTACTGCTATCGGGTCATGCTACTTGGGCTGAAGAATGCTGGGCCAACATATATGAGAGCCATGACCACCATTTTCCATGACATGATGCACCAAGAGATAGAGGTGTATATGGATGATGTAATCATCAAGTCCCGAACTCAGAATGACCATGTTCGAGATTTGAGAAAGTTCTTTGAGCGGCTACGCAAGTATGATTTGAAGCTGAATCCGGACAAATGTGCCTTCGGAGTTCCATCAGGCAAGCTTTTGGGTTTCATAGTCCATAGAAGAGGGATCGAGCTAGATCCAACAAAGATAAAAGCTATTCGAGATCTACCCCCTCCGAAAACTAAGAAGGGCGTGATGTTTTTACTGGGCAGGTTAAACTATATTAGTCAGTTCATTGCTCAACGGACTACCACATGTGAGCCCATATCAAACTGTTAAAGAAAGATGCAGCAATCAAATGGACATCCGAATGTCAAGAGGCCTTCGACAAGATCAAGGAATATCTGTCAAATCCTCCGGTGTTGGTCCCACATGAGCCAGGGCAACCTCTTTTCTTGTATCTAACAATGTTGGAAAATTCTTTTGGTTGCGTTCTCGGACAAAATGATATAACCGGCAAGAAAGAGCAGACAATTTACTATCTGAGTAAGAAGTTCACTAGCTACGAGGCCAAGTATACTTTGTTGGAAAGAACATGTTGTGCTCTGACGTGGGTCGCTAAGAAGTTGAGACACTCTCTGCAAGCCCACACTACCTACCTCATAACCAGGTTGGATCCTTTGAAGTACATATTCCAAAAACCGATGCCCACTAGGAGATTGGCAAAATGGCAAATCCTGCTCACTGAATTCGATATAGTTTAAGTCACTTGCACGGTAATGAAAACCCAGTCATTAGCAGATCATTTAGCAGAAAACCCGGCTGATGAGGACTACCAACCATTGAGCACATACTTCCCAGATGAAGAAGTTAATTCAGTAGAACCTATCTCTAAAGACACTCGTGCTTGGAAAATGTTCTTTGACGGAGCGGTAAATGCAAGAGGTGTAGGCATTGGAGCAATATTGATATCACCTAATGGTCAGCACTATCTAGCTACAGCTAGACTCTGATTCTTCTGCACAAATAACAATGCTGAATATAAAGCCTGGATCATGGGCATGAATATGGCAATCGACCAGGAAGTGGAAGACTTGTTGATCATGGGGGACTCCGATTTGATTATCCAGCAAGCACAAGGAGAGTGGGAGAATCGAGACATTAAGCTCATCCTGTACCGGCAGCACGTGGAAGATCTCACTAAACGCTTCACGTCAATAGAGTTCAGGTACATTCCTCGATGTCAAAATGAACTAGCTGACGCACTCGCCACTTTAGCTTCAATGTTACCTTACCCAGGCAATACTCATATTGATCCCTTGGAAATTCAAACCAAAGAAAGACATGGTTATTGTAATACGGTTGACGTGGAACCTAGCATTTAGCCCTGGTATCATGATATCAAAAGATTTCTAAAAACAAAAGAGTACCCCGAGCAAGCCACTGGGGACCAGAAGAGAACCATTAGACGACATGCGAGTGGTTTCTTCTTAAGTGGCGACGTGTTGTATAAAAGGACTCCGGACCTCAACTTGTTAATATACGTTGATGCCGAAGAAGCCAGAAGAATTATGTATGAGGTGCACGCAGGGGTGTGCGGACCCCATATGAACGGATATGTTTTGGCAAAGAAAATCTTGCGAGCAGGATACTATTGGATAACCACGGAGAAGGATTGCTTCAGTTTCGTTTGAAAATGTCATCAATGCTGGGTGCACAATGATTCGATTCATGCACCTCCAATGGAGCTTCATCTGATGTCAGCACATTGGTCGTTTGTTGCCTGGCATATAGACGTCATTGGGCCAATTGAGCCGAAAGCTTCAAATGGGCATAGATTCATATTGGTTGCAATTGATTACTTCACAAAATGGGTTGAGGCCATCACTCTCAAGGCGGTCACCAAGAAAGCTGTGGTAGATTTTGTACATTCCAATCCCATTTGTCACTTTGGTATTCCTGCAACTATCATTACCGACAATGCGGCAAACTTGAATAGTCATTTGATGGGAGAGGTATGTGAACAATTCAAGATAACGCACAGAAACTCTACCCCTTATCAGCCAAAAGCTAATGGTGCCGTCGAAGCAGCAAATAAAAACATTAAGAAGATTTTGAGAAAGATGATTCAAAACTCCAAGCAATGGCATGAAAAGCTGCCTTTTGCATTACTCGGGTATCTCACCACAGTATGTACATCAATCGGAGCCACCCCAGACTTGTTGGTTTATGGAACCGAAGCAGTCATATCTGCAGAAGTAGAAATCCCTTCGCTTTGTATAATCGTTGAAGCAAAAATCGAGGACAGTGAATGGGTTAAAACCCGGCTAGAGGAACTATCACTAATTGATGAAAAATGGATGACCGCAGTGTGCCACGGGCAGTTGTACCAACAAATAATAGCCAACGCCTATAACAAGAAAGTACGTCCCAGGAAGTTTGAAGTGGGACAGCTTGTGCTCAGACGCATTCTCCCCCATCACAAAGAAACAAAAGGAAATTTTGCTCCCAATTAGAAAGGTCCATACATAATCCGAAAGATTTTGCCAAAAGAAGCAGTGTATCTAGGAGACATTGAAGGAAATGATCCTGAAACGGCAATCAATGCGGATGCAGTAAAAAGGTACTATGTCTAGACTTTCTGGGGCGATGGTTTTTTGTTCAATTGAGATGATGAAGGCTTTTCTTTCAGCTACCCCAAACACTATCAATCCTTCATAAACCCTTTGAGCCGGTTTCGTTTCTTTGATTACCCTCTTTGGAACCTGGAAGTACATAAAAAAACAAAAGAAAAGAAAAACAAAAGAAAAACAACAAAAACAAAATTATCTGCCTGAACTACGTTTTGACTTGATCCCTAAAGGGTACGTAGGCAGCCTCTCCCCCAGGTTCAGTCACACCAAAACAAAAATCCCAATTTCTCCAAAAATTGAAACTAGGGTAGATGATATAATAGTTCGGCCATGAATCCGCCGAAATGGTTCCAAAGTTGTAGTTCCGCCTAAAATCATTTTTACCCCAATGACCTTGTCCAAGTCCTTCCGATCAATTGGCAAAGGCAGGGAAGTGGAAAACGTCATTGTTGGAATCTGATACAATTCAAATTGAGAGAAATAAAATGAGAGAGTCTTATCGGTGAAAACCTTTGGGCAACATAAGGCGATAGTGAGTAGAAAAAATGAAAATCAGAGAGTCCGCTTAGTGAAAACTCACAAAAAGCACTATCTGGCGATGGTGAGAATAGAAATGAGAGAGGTCGATTGGCGAAAACCAGCAAAGGGCGCTGTCACCCGAAAAGAAGACATCTCATCACCAAAAGAGTCCTGGCAAGGTTCCCGGGTTTTGAAATACGTATCAATGGGTTCACGAGAAGATGGAAAGTTTGTGTGGGTCGGGCGTCCAGTCCAAGAAGCATGTCATGTTCATTTTAAGCCAGCATGCACACCTCAGATAAGTCCTTCTTTACCCCCGAAAGGGACGCTTCTCTTTAAACTCATTCGCTTGCCTTTTGTATATTTCTTCCTTGAATCCCTTTCGATTTAACACTGATTCTGACTGACCATAGTGTTTGATATTATCAAAGTAAAGGCATTTGATAAGAAAGAGAGTCAAATACAAAGGTCACGAAAGCAGAATAAAGTGAAAAAGGACAGAGCCCACACGGTTAGTCATAATGAAACCCTGAGAGTTGAACCCAGTCGGTTTGAAAAGAGATTCACCCTCGAGGCCAACAAGCAGCAAACTTCCCAACAGAAATAGGGCTGGGATCAAGCGATTAGGATGATCAAGGCCACAAAACCAACCACCGTTTCAAACTAACAAATTTTTCTTTGTTGAAAACAGGTGCAATCAAAGCAACCATGCAAGAATTCAGGTGCAATCCAAAGGAAATGCGCAAGCGCTAAAATAGTTTTACAACAGGGAATCGACCAAAAAGGAAGTATCCCTCCCCAAAATTCTTCATGAATTTGCCAAATAAAAAGGGAAAATATATAAAAAGAAAAACAAAAGATAAATAAAGAAGAAAAGAAATGAAAATGAAAATCCCAAAAGAAAAACAAATCATGGTAGCATAGGACCCAATTCCTTGACCATCCCGGCATAACCCGAGGAGCCTTTTCTTTCAAAGTCCTGGCATAACCCAAGGAGCCTTGTTTCTCCCCAAGTCCCGGCATAATCCGAGACCCTTTTTCTTTTTCCGGCATAACCCTGTCATCTTTTAGCATAACCTGGATTCCTTCACAGAGATACACAATCCCGATTTAATTGCTTAGATATGTGTCACAACTAACTCACGAAATTTTCCTAGTGAAAACTAGGGCAGAAAATTTTGTTCGTTTGTTTGTTTTTGTATCTTAAGCAGGTTGATCTCAAGATACAAAGTGCGAGATGACCAATGGAATAAATCTCAAATTCAGAACCAAGAAAAGAACAAAAGAACAAAAGAAATGAATTCAAATGTGAAGCAAGTAAGGGCGCGGATGTCTCAAAATCCGATTGAAGTCACAAGCTTCGCTGATCCTGTCTTGACCCAATGCTGCATGAAGAAGTAAACACCTACAACTTGCGAGCATCAAGATTTAGATTGAAGTCCACAACAACATCAGCTAAGACTCAAGATCAAGTTTCAAGAGAATTGTAGATAGGAATCTTGTAACTCATAGTTGATATCTAGCTTAGCTTTGGTTTTCCTTTTTGGTGTAATAAGGAGGTCAGTAAGCAGTAGCAGCAGCAACAGCAACAGCAGTGAAATCATAGCTCCTGGTAGTCCCAGCTACCAAACCTTCCTGAACTACACTGACCTGATTCATGTTTAGCCAAGGATATGTAGGCAACCTCTGAAGTAGGGTGCGGTCAGCTCTTTCAAAAAAATGCTTCACATGAAATATGTGAACGAGCAAAAATCACTTATTTCCGCTCACTTGTCTTTGCACGAAAACTCTTTGTGTTTCCGGGCAAAGAGGGGCAGCTGTGAGCACGTGATTTTTGCCGTAAGCAAATTATTCTCAAAATTCTAAATAAAATAATTTCTTTATTATCTTACAATTTTTTGTTTTTTGTGAATTTTTGTGTTAATTGCTGCATTTTTTTTGTGCATGATAATTCATAGGAAAATACAAAAATATGCATTTGTATTTAGGGATTTAATTTCACACTTAGTATTAATTAGTTTTAAAATAAAATAGGAACAAAATAATAAAATAGTTCACTTTTTGCATTTTAATTGTGAATTCGTAATGAAATAGTTTTTAATCAATTTTAAGAATTAATTAGCTAAATTTTGGAAATAAATTAGGTTTCATTTTAATGTTAGCATTTTATAAAAAAAATCAGAAAATAAAAATACAAAAATACAAAATGAAAAAAATAAGTAAAAGAAATGAATGTAAACAAATAAAATAAAAAAGGAGGTTATGTAAATTGGGCCAATTTTGATTTAAATCCCAAATTAACCCCAAACCCACTCCCAAATCAGCCCAAATTCGCCCTTTACCCGATCCAAATCCCCCAGTCCTCAGACCATTAAAATGACGTAGTATAGGGGTGATACTACGTCGTTTCAGGTCCTCTAATATGAAAATGATCCACACCCTCCATCCCCTATAATCCAACAGATAAGATTCATTTTTGGATTTAATTAAATGTGTCCGAAAATTGTTAAAAATATTAAACCAAATTCACCCTCCTCGTACATCCACCCTTTCCTACCCGGTCTCCGCTGACCACCATGTCACCACTGCCCTCCACCCCATCATCGCAGGCCGAAAATTGCCGCCCCCGGCGGCCAACTTCCAATCACCCCAAAATTTTCACCATAGCCTTTTTTCCATCTCCCCACTCCGAATCCACCGTTGCTTTTTTCCAAATCCCAACCAAACGCCTCGAATCTCAAAACCCTAGCCGCCAACGGCGAACGCCGGTCATTCCAATGGCCACCAAATTAACAGCCTTTGTTCCCCTTCTCATCCTCTTCTCAAATCCGTCAATGGTTTCCTTCGAATCCTACTAGAACTCGTCGAATATAGGTTTAAAATTTTTTCGGCCAAGACGCCGGTTATGCTGTTGACCACCAGAAAAATACCATAGATGCTCCTTCTTCTCCTCTTTCCAGCCCCCATGGTCATTTCCCTCGAATCTTCCCCCATCTCATCAAATAATCGATTGAATATTTCTGGCCAAAAAGCCTAATTCAAAATCTTTGTGATTTTGGACCGTAATATCCCTAACCATGTGTTCTCTTATGAAAACACAAGATTAAGGATGTTACGTGTCAGGAATTTTGGAAGATTCAGACATTAATGGCTGGCCGGAGTTTTCTTTTCAATTTCTTTATGTTTTTCTATGTGTTTGAATATATGTGACGCAATCGTTTAGTTTTGCTTCCAGTATGTGTTGAGTTTTAGACTTAGGTCAGATAAATTTTCGGATTAATTTGGGTTGTTCTGTTAATTGGCTTATATTGGGTTAATTCTGATTCTTTGTCTTGTTAGTTTAATTGTTAGGTATTGATTTAAATTGATTAGTTTAGTTGAATGTTCTTCTTGTAAATTGATTCTTCTTTTTAGATTCTTAGTTCAATTCTATTTGATTCTCATCTAATTGAGTTAGTACTTTTGTCAGTTTAGTTGATATTCAATGTTCATTGGCAAGATTATTAGCTTTAGGAGGATTGGATATAGCTGAACCTCAACTAGGGTAAATGATTGGGGGTTTAATTGATAGGGTTAGGTCTGGTTGGTAATTCATGGGGGGTTTAAAGGGTAGTTTAGGCATAGGAAAGGGCAGTTTTATTAAGATTGGTAAATTAAAAACAAAGGCAAAGGTAGTATAGGCATTGTGTAGTTAAAAAAAAACCCTAGGACCTTCTAGAAAGGGGATTTAGTGTAACTTTTATACATTTTAATGCAGTAACTTGGATAACAAGGCATTAATTTAGGGTCTAATTGTCGAAATCTTAAATTAAAAAGGAGGGAAAATAGGTAAAAACTTCCAGAATCTTCTGCCCCATTTTTTGCCTATAAAAGGCACCCCTAAAGGCTTCACTAACAAGTTTTTGATCTCTGGGAATTCACCAAAAAGTTTGGACAATCTGAAAAATTCCCCAAAGTTTACACAATATAAAAATTCCTGAAAATTTCAGCTTCCTAACCCCCCCCCCCCCAATACATATTTCCTGCAAGCTTAAGATCTGAAATTTTGAATTTCAAAATTCAAATATTCAAATCTGAAATCCTACAGTTCAACAACTTCTCTTAGATCTTCATTTCTTCCAGAAAAACCAAAAACAAAATAAAAATACAGCAAAACTCAACAAAAAATACTGTTCTATTGTGACTTTGGGTTGAATTTCAAGTTGTAGTGTTTTATTAGCATCTTCTGGATCGGTTTCTAGTGTTTGAAGGCCTTAAGATATTCCTGGTTCAATTTCAACTAAATTTGGGTGAAAATCAGTGTGATTTTGGTCATTTTATTGTTATTACTCTTCTATCATTCCTCCTTGGGTATTGTGGCTTGATTTGGGTTGAAAATTGGCCTTGTGTGAGCCATGTTATTGCTGATCTTGTTGCTGTGATTTGCTGAACTATTGCTGATCTTATTTCCTTCTTACTTTGCTGAATTCTATGTACATTGTTGTCTCTAATGCCCTGAAGTTTCACTCGATGTATGTGAACAATTTTGACATCAAATGATGAAGAATTACGAATTTGCCTTTGTTTTCATTACTAGTTTAATACGTAGCTATATCTTCATTTGAAAAGACATGTATTAGTGTTAAATAGGACTATTTGTATTAATTAGGACTGTTCAAATTCATTTTGTATAAACTACACTAAACTGAACTGTATGCTGGATGTATTTTCGATTAGCTTGCTTCATTGATTAATTTGGATATAAGTTGATGATTAGTTCAAACATAGGAATGCTTGAGATGCACTGTGATTCGCTTCTACCCTTGCCTGTAAGTTCACTTCAGATATTTACTATCAGATTTTAGTTGTGACTTTAATTGGACTCTGTATAATTCAGGTATTAGTTCATAGAAGGACTAGGTAACAAATATTAGGTTCTATTATGGTAAATATCACAATCCTGTTGCTCAAAGTTCATAGGATCGTCAAAAACATAAATATATCTCAACGTTTGCATCTTTGTTCTAAATCTGTTATTGATTACATATTATCCATTTATTCGCCATTAAGAGTGACAGTAAAAGTATGGATTTGGAAGCTGAAGTGTTAATTAATTAACGCCGAACTTTAAGTAGATGATCCGGTCCTTCATCTAATATTTACATTTTTCATTAATGATACTTTTGTATTGATAACCCAATATCAGCTCAGCCACTTTAATTATGAAAGGAACTAGGCCAACTTAGGTCCAGCTAGTTTAATAAGGGATCCAAGTATAGTAAGCCCTGGGCTGATATACTGGGCAGTCCACTAAGGACAAGGTTTCTCTTTAAATTGGGCATGCACCCTAGCCCAGCCATCTGGATAGCTCCCTGAAGTTTAAGGCACTTTCGCTCTTCTTGGATCGATTTTGAGGCCCAAATATTGCTAGAAGAAAAAAATCTTTAAAATTATACTAGGAATATAAGGAATTAATTCACAAGTATAAAATTGGGTTTCGAATTGGGTAGCGGGTTCAAACTAAAAGATTTTCCCTTTTGTTTGTATTCGGACATAAATTCGAGGCCCGAATTTATAAATGTGAATTAATTAACCTTTAGAGACAAATAAAAAAAAAGAAGAAAATTTTAGTTTGCCTTAGATTGACCTTTTAATAAATAATATGAGACGAGCCTCGTCAAATCAAATATATAATTGCGGGGACCTCATTAATTCCTTTATTAAAAATACTTAGAGATTCGGGACGGGCCGTTTAGTAAATTTCACGGCCTTTCCAAAAGTAAATAATACGTTAGTCGCTTTAGGCATGCTTTCAGTAATTTTACCTTCCTAAATACAGGTGTGCATTTCATGCAACCCAAATCCAAATCCTAAAACATTGAATAAGAATGTGTCGAGGATCCGGGTGCATTTCATGTGACTTGATCCGAAAACACGTTCTTAAACGGTGTTTATTTTCGTAAAAAATAACTTAAAACGTAAATAATTATAAAATTGCACTATAGGTTGGAATATGTAAAAAATTAGATTTTAGCCACTTATAATAATTTAAGAGACCGTGCTAGAACCACGGGATCTGGGGGTGCCTAACACCTTCCCTCGGGTCAACAGAATTCCTTATTCAGAATTTCTGGTTCGCAGACTCCAATTGGGAAGTCGACAATTTTCCTCGATTTGGGATTCAAGTTAAATCGGTGACTTGAGACACCAAAAGTCAAACCTATCCAAAGTGGCGACTCTGAAAAATAAATAAATAATCTCATTTCGAATAATGTCACTTTAAATGGTAAAACTCCCTTATACATTTATCCTTAGGGGTAGGCGTGTAAAAAATAAGGTGTGACAAGAATCATCTCAGGACTGTTTTGCAAACATTGCGAGAACATCGACTTTATGCTAAGTTCTCGAAGTGTGAGTTCTGGCTGGACTCAGTAGTATTTTTGGGGCATGTTGTATCCAAAGATGGAATTATGGTAGATCCTAAGAAGACTGAAGCTGTGCAAAAATGGCCTATACCTACTTCTCCTACAGAGATTCGCAGCTTTTTAGGCTTAGCAGGCTATTACAGGCATTTTGTGCAGGATTTCTCCAGAATAGCAGCACCCTGCCTTACCATGTTTGCCATTTCTCCTCCAGTGATGTTGCTTGGCACATATGCTTCACTAAGTACTATTAACAGAGCATTCTTATGTGCGTCAGAACTTTGCAGCAAAGCCAGGATAGAGATCTGTGCTGGTGTTTTATTCAACTGATCAATGATCGAGTACTCCTTTGCTTATATCTTTCTCCAGAGATCATCAGACCCAGTTTCAGTAACGATTGGTCGTCTAGAGGCCTGCTTGTTTGATTCAGCCAAGTGTTCTAGAGTATAAACCATGTCGGTTCTCGTCATACCCTGTGCCATAATTGCTTCTCCGGATTTGGTTTTCCCTTTCCTTCTTGCCTCGGCTGTGTAATCCCAAGGGATGACCTTTGTATGAAATGGTGTTATGGAGGACATTGCTACTGGAAGGGGTACCCTTGAAGGTAACACAACGACCTCAAATGGTACAGGTGTCTTTGGGGACCCAAACTCTACCTCAATTGGTCCTGGCGTCTTTGAAAAATGCAAAGTTTCAGTGGACGGAGGAATATGAGCAGTGCTATCAAAAATTCAAAACATGTTTGACAACTGCACCAGTATTAGCCTTACCATCAGGTTCTGGAGGATTTACAGTATTCTGTGATGCCTCAAGGGTGGGATTAGGATATGTTCTCATGCGAAGTGGTCGTGTTATTGCTTATGCTTCGAGACAATTGAAAAAGCACAAGCAAAACTATCCTAAACATGATTTAGAGATGGCTGTTGTGGTATTTTCTCTAAATATTTGGAGACATTATCTATATGGTGAAACTTGTGAGATTTATACTGACCATAAAGGTCTGAAGTATATCTTTTAGCAGAGAGATCTAAATCTTCGGCAGCATCTGTCGACACCCCTTTTTTCTCTAAAGTGAAATCGGGTTTATGACATTTGGGAAGACAACTCTATTCCCGCTGGGGAATTGGGTTTTTGGATTTGAAGAGTCTCCACCTAATGATTAAGTGCATTAGGACACTAAGGGCTTTGAATTTGAAAACCAGAGTTTGGGTAAGGGCTAGAAATTATCTCGAAGGGAAGGCTAGGGTTCCGGGGAGGGCTAGAGAGAGTTTGAGATATGAGAGTTCAAAGGCGATGTATCTGATAGAATAGATTAGGGGTGAGGGGTATGGAAATTAAAAAGGAAAGAACGGATCATGGCCGTTGATCAAAATGATCAGCGGCCAAGATTAAAAGAGGAACCGGGTGGGTATGAAAATAGGTTATGGGTTTGTGTTGGAATTTGAAATTTGGTCGTTTGATTAGGGGTGGAATTGGGGGGTTAAATTGAAGCTACAATTGCAATTAGAAATGGCTATGTATTAAATAACCAATTTCTCCTCTTTAATTTATGTAAAAATAGTTAAAGTGATTTTAAAAATAAATTAAAAGCACTGAACTAATTAATAATATATAAATGTTAATCTAAAAAAACTGGGAATAATTTTATACTTGTAAAATGCCATTAATCATAATATAGGCTATGATTGAAATTTTAGTTTTAAAATATCAAATAAATTTTTAAAAAATATACAAAAATCACCTTAATTATATTTTGGTATAAATTTGAGGATGGAAACAAATTATTCACAAAATATGGTAATTTTAAGAATAATTATGGGATTTTGTACTGCTAAAATAGACAATAAATCGATTTTACGAAACTTAAAAAGTTAGGAAAAAATACCAAAACTCTTGAGCATGCTTATGTATGCATACACATACTGTTTTGAGAATATTTTGAGTATATAAAATATATAGGAAAAAAATTGGGTATCAATAGCTGCCCTCTTTACCCGGGAAGGATGAATGACCAATTTTGACCGAGAGAGATGACTTCAAAGGTTTTGACCGAGCTCTGGTTTCTGAGCTGCCTAGATATCCCCAGTTTTACTAGAATCAGGTCATATGTAGTTCAGGATACATCGACGGAGTATGACGATGGCGGTTTTTGAAGAGACGGGTGCAATATTTAGGTTGGGAAGGGCGGTCAAGGACTGATGGGTTGCGAGAACCGAGGTGAGATCGCTCCTGCTGTAATGGCCGTTGCTAGCTGATGTACCTATAATTGAGTAATACAAGCATATCATGCGGAATTTTAAACATGATGCGAGTTCCCATTGGACCATGAATGTTGTATTTGAACGATTAAGATGACGTCCTCAGACCATGACGTCCTGGGCCATGCACCTCATAATAAAGGATTTGCACGCTATGAAATGATGTTCTCGGTCCATGACAATGGTGCCTCCGAACCATGATGCATTTGAATAATGATGTGTAGAATAGAAAGCGGGGTCCTCGGGCCATGGCATGGCGTTCTCGGTCTATGAAAATTGTGCCTCCGAACAATGATGCCCTTGGACGGTTTGGCGGTATTTCAGCCCATTAAATGCAAGATTTGGCTGTATTTCAGCCGATGTGAAGGATAATTCTAAATGATGATATTTCAGCCGACAGAAATTTAAATAAAGTTGGCGATGTTTCAGCCGATGTAGAAAAAATGTAAATGGCGATATTTAAGCCAACAGAAATTTAAATAAAGCTGGCGATGTTTCAGCCGACGTAGAAAAATGTAAAGGGCGATATTTCAGCCGATAGAAAGAATAAGTATGGATGATGATGGGGGTTTAAATATAACTGTCGATCTTTTAGCCGATACCGAGATTTAAATAAGGTTGGCGGTATTTCAGCCGATGAAAATATCTAAGTAAAATTGGTGATATTTTAGCCGATGTAGGGATCTAAATAGAGTTGGCAATATTTCAGCCGATATAGAGATTTAAATAAAGTTGGCGATCTTTCAGCCATGCAGATGGAGGTAAAGCTTAACCTCTGAAGGCAGAATGGCAGCCTTATGCAATGCAGAGAAGAATGCAGGATGAAGGTAGAGCTTAACCTCGGAAGGCAGAATGGTAGCCTTATGCAATGCAGAGAAAAATGCAGGATGGAGACAGTGCTTAGTCTCGGAAGGCAGAAAAGTAGCCTTATGCAATGCGAAAAATGCAGATAGAGACAGAGCTTAGTCTCGGAAGGCAGAAAGGTAGCCTTATGCAATACGAAAAATGCATATGGAGACAGTACGTAGTCTCGGAAGGCAGAAAAGTAGCCTTATGCAATGTGAAAAATGCTGATGGAGACAGTGCTTAGTCTTGGAAGGCAAGCCTTATGCAATGCGGAAAATGCAGATGTAGACAGTTCTTAGTCTCGGAAGGCAGAAAAGTAGCCTTATGCAATATGAAAAATTCAAATGGAGACGGTGCTTAGTCGCGGAAGGCAGAAAGGTAGCCTTATGTAATGCAATATTTAAAGACGAGGAGTAACGAAATCTCTTAGCTAATGAATGATGGTCGGTAGTTGATCGTCATTGTGGCTGCTGGGAATGTTGTGCGCGGATGGCACTTGTAAGGTGGTAATTTTTTTTAGGAGTCCTATTCCTAAAAAATATGAGTTTTTAATCATATCTGATGACTTTATGCCTGGGGTGCCTGCATCCAAAGAAAAATTGTGAGTTTTGTAAATGGGAAGGTTAGTTTGTCTTCCCATGGACCTCTCTTGTCCTACTCGGCTCTTGCTTTCATTTAGGGTAGCGTTGCTAGAAAAAGCTATTTTGACAGTAGCCATTCATGATTTAGCAAAATAATAAAAATATGATGTAAATAGATAATAGGTAAAATAGTTTTAGATGAACCGATGACTGCGACACGGTTCAAGATATTGCGACCTCTTTTGCTCCGAAATTTTGAGGGTCCTCCTCAAAATTTTGCCCCAGTTTACTGGGCTGGTGCTTCTAACGGCTGTGCGTGATGATTGGCGAAGATCAACTTCGGAATTTTGAGGGTCCTCCTCAAAATTCTGCCCTAGTTTCCACTATCGGGGGAAATGAAAATTTTATTGAATTGTGATCGAACCCAAAGGGCTGCCTACGTATCCCCTCTTAAACGCGAATCAGGTTAGGTATAGTTCATATTACATCATAAAGGAATTACAATTGTTACACATAGTATCGTTTTACTGCATCTGAATTGATCGGCTTTGGCCAAACTTCTCCATCCATTTCTGCGAGTATGAGGTCTCCTCCTGTTAGGACCCGGTGAACCGTGTATGGGCCTTGCCAGTTAGGAGAGAACTTTCCTTTGGCCTCATCCTAACGCGGGAAGATATTTTTCAGCACCAGCTGTCCCAGTGTGAATTTTCTCGGCTTGACTCTTTTGTTGAAGGCTCTGGACATCCTATTCTGATACAATTGACCATAGCAAACTGCATTCATTCTTTTCTCATCTATAAGGGCTAATTTCTCGTAGTGACTCTTTACGATTCCTGCATAATTCTTAGGGAGGGAATCTCCACTTCAATTGGGATGACTGCCTTGGTGCCATAAACCAACATATAGGGAGTCGCCGCGGTAGATGTGAGAACCGTGGTACGGTACCCTAACAGAGCAAATGATAGCTTTTCGTGCCACTACTTGTGTTTCTCTATCATTTTCCTTAGTATGTTCTTGATGTTCTTATTGGCCACTTCTACACCTTCATTCATCTAAGGTATGTAGGCTGTAGAATTCTTGTGATTCATCTTGAAGTCTTCACACATTGCTTTCATCAGATCACTGTTGAGATTGGAACCATTGTCAATGATGATTGACTCTGGGATGCCGAACCGACAAATGATAGTCGTGAACAAAGTCTGCCACAACCTTCTTGGTTACTACCTTATATGATGCTGCTTCAACCCATTTGGTGAAGTAATCAATTGACACTAGAATGAACCTGTGCCCATTTGATGCGGCAGGCTCGTTAGGTCCAATGACATCCATTCCCCAAGCGACGAATGACCATGGTGATCTTGTTACATTGAGCTCGTTGGGAGGCAACTTTATCATGTCTGGATGGATTTGGCAACAATGACATTTCCGAACATACTAGATATAGTCCGTCTCCATAGTCATCCAAACATAACCAACTTGGAGTATTTTCTTGGCTAAGATGAAACAATTCATGTGCGGGCCATAGGTCCCTGCATGAACCACCTCCAACAACCTGGATGCTTCCTTTGCTTCGACACACATTAGTAATCTCAAATCGGGAGTCCTCCTATATAGGATTACTCCATTGTGAAAGAAGTTACTGGATAACCTTCGCAGTGTGTGCTTTTGAGTAGTGTTTGCAAGTTTTGGATATTCTCCTGTTGACAAATATTTCTTAATGTCATGGAACCATGGTTTTCTGTCTGCTTCTTCCTCGATATGAGCACAATAGGCAGGCTGGTCCTGGATTTTTACCGGGATGGGATCAATGAAGTTCTTATCTGGATGTTGAATCATGGATGATAGAGTGGCCAATGCATCAGCGAACTCATTCTGAACTCTAGGGACATGCCAGAATTCAGTCTTTGTAAACCTCTTCCTCAACTCTTGTACGTGATGTAAATATGGGAGTATTTTGGTGTTCTTGGTTGCCCATTCTTGTCGGACCTGATGTATGAGCAAATCTGAGTCCCCGATCACTAGTAACTCCTGAACGTGTTGGAATTTGAACCCTAAGATGCAGGCTTCGTACTTTGGTGTTCTTGGTGTTCTTGAGCCCTAAGATGCAGGCTTCGTACGTGTCCATGTTGTTGGTGCACGGGAACCTGAGTTTGGCAGACACCGAATAATGCTGACCTATTTCAGATACTCGAACTGCTCCTATGCTAATACTTTTAAAGTTTGCTACTCCATCAAAAAACATTCTCTAGCCATCATAGGATTCTGTGATGTCTTCTCCTATGAAAGAAACCTCCTTATTGGGAAAATACGTCTTTAGAGGCTCGTATTCTCCGCCCACGGGGTTTTTGGTAAGATGATCGGCTAGTGCTTGTCCTTTGATTGCTTTTTGAGTCACGTAGACAATATCAAACTCACTCAACAGAATTTGCCATTTGGCCAACTTGCCTGTGGGCATGGGCTTCTGGAAGATGTACTTCAGCGGATCCATCCTTGATATGAGATAAGTGGTATAGGCACAGAAATAATGCCATAACTTCTGAGCTACCCAAGTCATAGCATAACAGGTGCGTTCTAGCAGGGAATACCGGGCCTCGTACGGGGTGAACTTCTTGCTAAGATAGTAGATGGCTTGCTCTTTTCTCCCCGTTTTATCATGTTGTCCCAAAACACAACCAAATGCTCCATCCAGTACTGCAAGGTAGAGCAATAGCGGTCTACCTGGTTCGAGCGGAACCAGAACTGGCGGCATTGACAGGTATTCCTTGATTCTGTCGAAGCCTTTCTGACAATCATCAGTCTATTTAGTGGTGGCGTCCTTCTTCAACATCTTAAAGATAGGTTCACAAATGATGGTGTACTGGGCTATGAACCAGTTGATGTAGTTGAATCTCCGGAAGAAACTCAGAACCTCTTTCTTGTTCTTTGGAGGTGGTAATTCTTGAATGTCCTTGACCTTTGACGGATCGAGCTCTATTCCCTGCCGACTTACGATGAACCCAAGCAATTTTCCAGCTGGAACCCCGAAAGCGCACTTGGCAGGATTCAGTTTCAGGTTATACCTTCTCAATCTATTGAAGAACTTTCTTAAATCTTCCACGTAGTCAGTGGCTTTCTTGGATTTCATGATGACATCATCTACATACACCTCGATCTCTTTGTGTATCATGTCATGGAAAATAGAATTCATGGCCTTCATGCAGGTGGCCCCAACATTCTTTAATCTAAACGGCATCATCTTGTAACAATACATTCCCCATCATGTAATGAAAGCCATTTTCTTAGCGTCTTCTTCGTCCATCCATATTTGATGGTATCCAACAAAACAATCGATGAATGATTACAGCTCGTGCTTGGCGTAGTTGTCGATCAGGATGTGTATGTTTGGTAGTGGGAAGTCATCTTTTGGACTAGCCCGGTTGAGGTCCCGGTAGTCGACACAGATTCTGACCTTCCTGTATTTCTTTGGTACTAGCACGATGTTGGCCAACCACGTCGGGTATTCCACTACCCTGAGGACCTTGGCTTTGACTTGCTTGGTAACTTCTTCTTTGATTTTCAAACTCGTGTCTGGCTTGAACTTTCTAAGCTTCTGCTTTACTAGCAGACATGTCAGATTCGTTGGTAGTTTGTGAGCTACAATAGATGTACTGAGGCCGATCATATCATCATATGACCAAGAAAATATGTCCTCATATTCTTTTAAGAACTCTGCGTACTCTTCCTTTTCTGATGGTGACAAGTGAACACTGATGCGTGTTTCCTTGACATTCTTTGTATTCCTCAAGTTGATAACCTCAGTTTCGTCCAAGTTAGACTTAGGTCTATTCTCAAAGTCTTCGATCTCTTTAACGACCTCTTCTGGTATCTCATTCTCTTCTGAGTCCATATCCGTTTATTGCGTTATCTCGTTGTATGTCATATTCATCGGTTCATCAAGATAAGTAATAGTAATGCTATGTAAAAGTAAAATAAATGACAGAGAAAAATAATAAGAGCGAGACTTATATAAGAAACTGAAATGCTTTGATAAATGCCAAAAAATTATTTTGAACATCGGAGCTCTTTTCAAAATTTAAAGATAATACTGAAGGGAAATCAACTAATGAAAAAGGTAAACGATAGTGCATAATGCTTTGTTCAGCCTTGCTACCCCAAAGCCTTTCGGGCCTTGGTGGTTTTGATGGACTAATTGTTGAGGCGCTCTCCTCGGCTCACTGCCTGTATGGCAGGGCCTTCCTCCCCTTCCTCCTTGAGAATGACGTGACAGTCCATATTGTCATCTTCCTAGAACAGGTTCTTTATTGCGGCTAATGCTTCGTCTTCCTCTGACCCATATATGATGTTGACCGGCTGGAAAGTCTATTCTAGGCGGTGTATCGGGTGCTCCAGCAAATAGTAAGGGTCGCACCATGCTGGCGACCAGTTCTGGAATTCTTCCCAAGTATAATCGTACCCTAACCCAAAAGTGATGCCATGCTTCTTCAGTTTGATAGGCTTGGTGATTCCCTGGAGGTTCTTGCTGAGCCCTTTGCCAAGTTATACCCGCTCCAATTCAGTATACTTTCGATCTTATTATCCCACCATTTATCTTTGTCCACGGTGTTGACTCACTCAATGTGGTGGTAAGTTTCTCCTCCTAGCTTCATTCTCCCTTCAATCACTGGGATGGTTTGGCGACTGTATATGGGGTTACTCCTATCACCATGAATAAATACCTCTTAGTGATTCTACTCGAACTTCACTGCCTGGTGCAGGGTTGAGGCTACGGCTCCAGCGGCATGGATCCAAGGTCGTCCTAGTAGTAAGTTGTAGGATTCTGGGATGTCTATTACTTGAAAATCAACATCGAACCAAGTTGGACCCATTTGCATACATAAACTGATCTCCCCAATAGTGGACCTTTGGGAGCCATGAAAAGCCTTGAAGTTGATAGCTCCATCCTTGATTTCATGTAGACTCTTCCCCAATGTTCTGAGGTTTACCAATGGACCAATGTTGAGGCTGGACCCTCCAGTAATCAAAGTTCTGGTGATGAAATAGTCTTCACATTGCATAGTGATGTGCAACGCTTTGTTGTGTCCTAAACCTTCAGGGGCCAGCTCATCCTCGTGGAAAGTGATTTTATGACTATCCAATATCTGCCCGACCATATTTTCCATCTCTTTTCTAATTATATTGCTTGGTACATATGCCTCACTCAGTATCTTCATTAGGGCGTTCTTGTATGCCTCAAATCTCTGCAGCAGAGCTAGAATAGAGATCTGCGCTGGTGTTTTAATTAATTGATCAACAACTGAGTACTCTTTTGCCTGTATCTTCTGCCAGAGATCATCAGGTCCAGTTTCAATAGGCCGTCCAGAGGCCTGCTTACTTGATTCAACTAAGTGTTCCGGAGTATAAATTCTGCCAGTCCTGGTCATACCCTGAGCTACGATTGCTTCTCCAGACTTAGTTTTTCCCTTCCTTCTTGCCTCGACGATGTAATCCCAAGGAATGGCCTGTGTCTGGAATGTCGTTACTGCTGACATCACTATAGGAATGACCACTCTCATTTTGGGTGGCAACACAGCAACTTCAAATGGTACCTTTGGAGACCAAAAATCCACCTCAATCGGCTCTACGGTCCTTTTGGATGACGGTGTTTCAAGCTCGAGAGGCACAAACATGTTTACTTCAGCATCCCCAGAGGGCTGGATCTGGCCTACAATTGGATTCAATGTGATGGTTGGTTTCTTGGGATCGTCACCTTCGACAATATATCCAATTGACCCTTTGGGGTCCTAATTATCTTCTACTTCTATCATATGCACACCACCACCTTTATGATCATGCAAAGGATTGTTGCGAACATTAGGAGCAGGTTCTTTGGCCACGATAATTTTTTTGTCAATTAGAGCTTGGATTTTTTCTTTCAGAGATCGACACTCATCAATAATATGCCCTTTCATGCTAGAATGGTACACATAGGTTTTATTTGGACTGACCCACTGGGAAGGATTTTTTGGAGTTATGGCATGGATTGGGGTGATGTAACCGGCTGCTTTGAGTCTTTCATATAGTTGGTCGATTGGCTCGGTGATGGTGGTGTACTGCCTGGGAGGTCTGCGGTCAAAGATAGGGCGTGGCCTGGGGAAATTTTGGCGGGCGGGAGGTGATTGGTAGTGGGTATTATAGGCTTGGTAGATGGGTGCAAGTTGGGAATATCTTGGTGAGGTAGGTTGATATGTGGGGGAGGGAGACAATTAGTAAGCGGGTGATGGAATTTGGTAAGAGGGCAGAGGTGCTTGGTAATTGGGGATAGGGTGGTATATGAGAGGAGGTACCGGGTAGGCTTGGTATTTTACTGGGGACTTGGTTCGCTCTGCAACCATCACGCACTCACGTCCTTTTTCTTGGACGCGCCACCAGATTGTAGGGCCTTGTTGGTAGCCTGAAGTGCCTCAAAATTAGTGACCATACCGCTCTTAATGCCTTCCTCATTCTTTTCTCCTAGCTTGATGATATCAAAGAATTCTGGCCCTCTATCAACATTAACCTCTCATAATACTGTGGATCTTGATCTCGGACGAAAAATCGGTTCAGTTGTTCTTCCTCTAAGGCCGGCCTTAACTTTGCAACCTCGGATGTCCATAGAGTAGCATACTTGCAGAATGTCTCAGTGGGTTTCTTTTTTAGATTCTGGATATAAAAGATGTCTGGTTTATTATCTGTATTGAACCTGAACCTGTCCATAAATTGGATGCCATTCCTACCCAGCTTGTCCATTTCTTGGGATCTTGGCTGATGTACCAAGACAGTGCATCGCCTTTCAAGTTTCTCATGAAAAGTTTCATGCGGATCTTCTCATCTCTTCCTACACCGACCAGTTTATCCCAATATGTCCTCAGATGGACTCTAGGATACCCCGAGCCATAAAACATTTTGAACTTTGGACGTTTATACCTCTCGGGGAGTTCGACATCTGGCTGAATGCAAAGATCCTCATAATTCAGCCCTTCAATGCCTTTGTTTCCTTCAGCGCCCTGGACTCGTCTAGTTAATTTATTGAGCTCGGACGCTAGGTTCTTGATGAGAGAGTCTTTGTCATCAGACTCTGGCGTGTTTGTAATGGGTTGAGTGTATTGTGGCATGGTTTCCACATTGATTAGAATGTGGTAGGGATGATCACTTGATGGTTTAGGGATGAGGAGTGAAGCGTTGTTGTGACATGTGTTGCAATTTTGATTAGTAGCGGGTTATTTCTGCTGCTTCGGGATGTTCTTTGGAGATATAGGGTGTTGAGCATTGGGAAAGTTGATGTCTGGAGTTGTGAGGGAGAATGAAAGACTCGCCAAGTTCCGAACTTGGTCTAGTTCTTCTTGAAATTTCAGTAACTTTTGTTCGAGCTGAGCAGCACTTTCTTTGGATACCTGAACACCCTGAGGAACCTCTACCCTTTCAGCTGAGTTCTCCTTTATGACATTGTTCAAATCTTCCATTTTTACTTTTCCCCTGTTTTTGATAGGACTTGGAGGAGGATGAGGTGGAGGGCCCTTAGATCTTGTGGAGTAGGATGATGATGCCAGAATGCATGTACTAACGTTTTGGGAAGGGGAATAAAAAGTAAAAATAAAAATAAAAAAGGTAGCAAGTTAGTACGGATTCTTTGAAAAATATTGCAATATACACATAGTACAAGAATATAGATCGTGTCCCAAATTGGGTGCCTCGTTGTGCCCGAGGTAGGTCTATCGACAAGTTGATTTGGAGAAATTATAATGCTAAATGCCTCATTTTATTGATAAAAATTAGAAAAATCCCAAAATGACACTAAAATTGCATAAAGTAAAATATCACTAATGGCCATTGGCCTTATTACATTTCAAAACGAAAAAGAAAAGAAACTCCTAACTATTTGGTCCCAGAAGGACCTTCCCCAGACTCGGCATCTTTGGCTCCATCGAATAGCGTCACCAGCTCACGCAATCCCAGCAGCAGATAATCCCTAGCTAAATGTCCTTCTTCAATTTACCCTCGGCATTTTGGCAATTCTCGATCCTCCGGATGAATTTCCCTTCCAGATTTACTAACCCTCGCTCCAAATGCCCAAGGCGCTTGTTGGCTTTGACAACCATATCCTTCCATTCCTCGATCAACTTTTGATTAGCCTCTTGAATCTCCTGATGCTCACTCCTGCACTTCCTGATCCTTTTGCGCAGCTGATTGTACTTAACCTGTATCTCGCTCTTTCGTCGATGACCCTGTGACCTCGAGCAGACCCAGGCTGTCCTAACCCAGCATGATCGTCTTCTAGCCAACCTGGATAGTATGAGGTGTAGCCTGCATGATATTCGCCAGGCTCTATGGAATCCTTTTCCTGGATGATCTTACTGTTCCACATATGTTGAGCTTGACATTTGTATGGGCTGTCGTTGTCTTGGAAATCAGCCCTAAAATGACTCATCTTCTCGACCTTTGGTACAACTTGATTTCTCCCTGCCTGCCTTATGACTCAGAGAGGGACATAGGGATAATTCCCCCTCAGACCAATGAGTATAAGAAATAGAGCGTCCCGAGAGCGGATGATGAACTCTCCAGTGGGGAACCATTCAAATATCCACTGCAACTTGTCTTCTTTCAAGTTTTCAAATAGCCCTACCCATCCTCGAGCATCCCCCCGCCGAGAAAACATGTCAGTCATATATTTCATTCTATTGGGATGGTGAAAGGATATATGATCATTCCACGGACTTTGCGGAAGCTCTTGACAGTATCGACTCTTTTGGAGATGTTCTATAAGCCAGAGTTGGAGTAATAAGTTGCAACCCTCGAAATGACTGGGCACAATGCGAGGTGGAGTAATAAGTTCCAAAGCTCGGTAGATCTCCGCAATAATCATGGGCACAATGCTGAAATGTTGCCCTTCAATTCCCTCCATTAATTTCTTGGCGACCATGGCTAGTATGATATGGATCTTAGCCTTCTTCAAGGGAAACACTATCATTCCCAGGAAGTAGAACATGAAGAGAAAAACTCTCCTGTGGATATTCCCCAATGATGTGAGGGTGAATTCATCTGTATAGGTGCGGTAGGAATTGCTATAACTGTACCTCTCGTACAAGTAGTCGAAAGGGATATAGGAATCTTTCAAATAAGTCAAGTTTGAATTTTTCTTCAATCCCATCATTTTGAAGAAACCCTTACCCTTGCGATTTTCTGGCATGAGCAAACCCGAATTCTCCCAAGAAATACCGGCTAACCCTCATATTTCCTCGACCAGAGGGGTCATTTCAAGGTCCCCAAATTGAAATACCGATCTATCACTGTCCCAGAATAAGGTTGAAGCCCTCTATGATTTTGTTGTCTGGTTGAATTTCCAAAAGTGAGGGTAAGTTTCCCGAATACTTGCGGAAAAGTGTCCGGTCACTGGAATAAAGGTCCTCCCACCATCTTAGCAACCTTGGGTGAATACTGGTTACCATGCCTAACTTGGGGATTTCGTGCCTCATTTTCTGTAAAACAAAGCATTAGTCCCTCACCCCCTCCAGACTCGACTATGTCAATCAATAATTGGTATAATGGTATTTAGTTCTCCAAATAAATGCACACAGTATGGTGTTGTCCGTTTGGGTTCCAAGGAACCCAGTGGACTTTGGATAGGCTATCTTAAAATGTCATTATGTGGACAGCATAACTGACTTGGCTAGGTTTGACAGTGATGCATGTACAGCTAAAAATAATAAGGTTTCTATGAGGTGCTAGATCGGTACCCTTAAGCGGACAACTCAAGAAGGAAAGCCACAGAACCGTCGACTGCACCGTTGATCGACTAGTTTTACCGCAAATAAGCCTTTGCCAAAATTTTGGGGTAATAATATTGGAAGAGCGCAACCACTCATCAAGCGTTGCTATGGTATTAGTTTGGCTAGTGGAATATGATGTTGGAAAAATGCAATTACAAGAATTAAATGAATTGCCACGTATTTTCACGTTCATAATGATTACAATAATTGCTCAAAAGTACAACAATATTTAAGAAAATCATTAAATGAAAGCGTTAAAGAAAAAGAAACAAAAAGATAAGTAAGTTTCGAATAAAGGTATTAAGCAAAGAAATAAAGAAAATAATAAAGTCACATATAACATGAAATGGGTGAAGCCTAAAAAGTCCCCAGAAGAGTCGCCATGTTATCGACGCCCTCTTTAAAGCAAAATCGGGTATACGACATTTGGGAAGACAACTCTATTCCCGTTTGGGAATTGGGTTTTTGGATTTGAACAGTCGCCACCTAATGATTAAGTGCATTAGGACACTAAGGGTTTTGAATTTGAAAACTAGAGTTCGGGAAGGGCTAAAAATTATCTCGAGCTAGGGTTTCAGGGAGGGCTAGAGAGAGTTTGAAAGATGAGAGTTCAAAGGCGGCGATCTGATAGAATAGATTCGGGTTTGGGGGGGGTATGGAAATTAAAAAGGAAAGAACGGATCATGGTCGTTGATCAAGATGATCAACGCTCAAGATTAAAAGAGGAACCTGGCGGGTCTGAAAACGGGTTGTGGGTTTGGGTTGGAATTTGAAATTGGGTTGTTTGTTTAGGGGTGGAATTGGGAGGTTAAATTGAGGCTACAAGTGCAATTAGAAATGGCTATGTATTAAATAACCATTTTTTCCCCTTTAATTTATGTAAAAATAGTTAAAATGATTTTAAAAATAAATTAAAAGCAGTGAACTAATTAATAATTTATAAACATTAATCTAAAAATACTGAAAATAATTTTAAAATTGTAAAATGCCAATAATCATAATATAGGCTATGATTGCAATTTTAGTTTAAAAATATCAAATAAATTTGTAAAAAATATTCAAAAATTTCCTTTATTATATTTTGGTGTAAATATGAGGATGGAAATAAATTACTCACAAAAAATGGTAATTTTAAGAATAATTATGGGATTTTGTACTGCTAAAATAGACAATAAATCGATTTTACTAATCTTAGAAAATTAGGGAAAAATACCAAAACTATTGGGCATTATTATGTATGTATACACATATATTTTAAGAATATTTTGAGTATATAAAATACATAGGGAAAAATTGGGTATCAATGGCGTCGTTGGATGGAATTACTCAAGGACTATGATTGTTCTATTTTGTATCATCCTGAAAAAGCCAATGTGGTGTCTGATGCATTGAGTAGAAAATCTATGGGGAGTTTGGCACATATAGCCCCTTCAAAGAGACTTTTAACCAAAGATATTCAGAGACTAGAAGATACAGGTATAGGATTTTGTGTCAGAAATTCAGAGGCATTGTTGGCTTGTGCTCAGGCTAAGTCTTCATTAGTTGAGCGCATTAAGGCCACCTAATATGAGGATAGACGATTATGCAAATACAGAGATGAGGCCTTAGCTGGTAAAATCAAGGATATGATTGGTGAAAGTAATGGTGTTCTTTGAATGGGTGACATGCTATGTGTAGCAGACGTAGATGGGTTAAGACATGCTATTCTTAAAGAAGCTCACAACACTAAATACACTATACATCCCAGATCCACAAAAATGTACCATGAACTAGAGCAATTTTATTGGTGGGAAGATATGAAGAAAGATGTTGCTAACTTTATTTCTAGTTGTTTAACTCGTCAGCAGGTCAAGGCTGAGCATCAGGGACCCACAGGACTACTACAACAAATTGAGATTCCAGAGTGGAAATGGGAAATAATTACTATGGATTTTATCACCGGGCTACCACTAACCCTTAGAGGTTATGAATCGGTATGGCTGATTGTAGATCGACTGACGAAATCAGCACACTTTTTGCTGGTGAAGACTACATATGGTGGAGTCAGGTATGCACATATTTTTATGAATGAAATTATTCCACTTCACGGAGTTCTAATATCATCATCTCTGATAGAGGATCACAGTTCAATTCACACTTTCGGAAATCTTTTCAAGAAGCATTAGGTACACAAGTAGATCTTAGTACTGCATTTCATCCATAGATAGACGGGCAGTCTGAACGTACTATATAGATCTTGGAAGATATGTTGAGAGCTTGCA
The DNA here is from genome assembly GCA_026770625.1 of Nicotiana glauca. Taxonomy (NCBI): domain Eukaryota; kingdom Viridiplantae; phylum Streptophyta; class Magnoliopsida; order Solanales; family Solanaceae; genus Nicotiana; species Nicotiana glauca. Next base: position 129,498 of record MU738034.1, read on the forward strand.
TTCTTGTGTTTGGAGGTAGTTGGGATGCTTATCTACCTTTAGCTAAATTTGCTTACAATAATAGCTTCCAGTCCAGTTTTCAAATGGCACTGTTCGAAGCATTGTATGGTAGAAGATGTTGTTCTCCTATCGGATGATTTGAAGCTGGTGAGACTAACTTATTGGGACCTGACCTAATACAAAAAGCTATGGACAAGGTCCAGTTGATCAGACAAATATTATTTGCAGCTCAAAGTAGATAAAAGTCTTATGCTGATAAGAGAAGAAGAGATTTAGTGTTCACAATCGGGGACAAAGTGTTCCTACGAGTCTCCCCTATGAAAGGTGTGATGCGGTTTGGGAAAAGAGGCAAGTTGAGCCCCAGGTTAATAGGACCGTATGAGATATTAGACCGAGTGGGAGCGGTGGCTTATCATTTGGCACTTCCTCCTGAGTTGTCCTTTATTCATCTAGTGTTACACATCTCAATGCTAAGAAAATGTATATCAGACTCATCTCAGGTGATTGAAGCAACGACTATACCACTCGATGAGAAGTTTTCTTACGTGGAGGAGCCAATGACTATTGTTGATAGAAAAATAAGAAAACTACGGTCAAAAGAAATCGTGTTCGGGAAAGTCTTATGGAGAAATCATACAGTTGAATAAGCTACTTAGGAAATAGAAGACACTATGTGAGTCAAATACCCCATTTGTTTCTGTCTACAGATACATACTTGAGTTAAATTCGGGGACCGAATTTCATAAGATAGGGAGGATGTAATACCCTATATTTTTTAATAAGGATGTATTGATGATAATAATAATAATAATAATAATAATAATAATAATAATAATAATAATAATAATAATAATAATTATTATTATTATTATTATTATTATTATTATAAGAAAAAAAAGGATGGAAAACAAAAAAGGCCGAAGCCCATTAGAATTTTTTTTACTTGCCAAGTTCTAGGGTTTTAAAAAAAAACAAAGATGCTTGTCTTCTGAAGGAAACGAAAAAAAACAGAAAACGAAAGAAAGCAAAAGCGGAGAAAGAAAGAAGGAAAAGAGAAAAGAATGAAGAAGAAGTGGGTGCACTGCTTTGGAGCCATTGCTATAACTGTTGAGGAACCTGAAGCACTAATTGTCTTTTACTGGTATTGCTTGAACTTCTTCTTCTGGTAGATTTTAATTTCGATTCTATTGATTGTAAGATTCTACAAAGTAATAGAAATTACACTAGTTCATTCATACAATTGAGAATTTTCTTTCTAAATAACCAATTGAACTTCATGAAATTTGGAGTAATAAATCATATGAATAGGTTGAAGTTGATAAATTAGTAATTACTCATATGGGGGTAAATATAAATCCACAAATTTAGATCCAAACATGAACCCCGATGATTGGGTATTCTAAAATAGCTATGAATTAGCGCAAATAAGGAAATTAACATGAGATCCATATTATGTAATTATAGATTGATTGGAGGAATTTTTACGAGTTGCTTGAGGTGACGCAATTGGTATTTCGGCACGAGTACTGTGAGTAGTAATATTACCGCAATTTGTGTTTTCATAACTTGTATGATTTACGCATGATTTCTAATATGAATATGTTGCCATTTATTTTAAGTGGCATGTGGGGCATGTCTTTTACTCGATATGATACCAAAATAGTTATTTGAGATGAATACCGTGGTTTTAAATATTTTCGTTGTCACTAGATCTGTTTTACCGTTACTTGAATTTACTATTATCGAAAAGAAATTATATTATTTGATAAGAACCGAAATGCCATATATTATTTTAAAATATTTTCTATGAGTATATACGGATTAGAGGGACAACTTTAAATGGGAGTAGACATTGAAGGATCCTGTAGCTAACGGCGGGTTCGTTAGAAATGGTGCACCTTGTAATTACAAATTACCGTTATAGCTCTCGTTAGTGGGAAGGTAGAACTAGCATACCGTTACCAATTTCCTTTCGAGTAGGGACTACTATTATAATTGACTTCTTACAAAGAAGTCCACAGTTATACCGATTACATGATCCGTTTATTGAAACCTCCCAAAAATGTGAATACTGATATTATATTGTGGTTACCGAGCTTATTACTGAATTGTTAATTATATTTTACTACAAGAAAAGTGTGATGAGACTGAAAATGATTTATTATTTCTGAAAGGGCATTTTTATGTTTTTTTTTTTTTTGAGATACTAGCATGTTTTCTGACTTATCCCGAAATAACAACGGTTGTGGTTAAGTGTTATTACTCATTGAGCTAGCGACTCATTCCTCGCTAATTTTTTTATAGAGACAGCAGTTGCAGGCGAGGATTTCATTAATTAGAGCGCATAGGTTGATAGTTCTTGGCGAGTCTCGCACTTGTTCGCATGGGCGGAGATTTTAATTATTGTTATGGTCTTTTCTTTGAACTCTTAGAGTCTCTCCATAGTCAATAATTTAGTGCCATGAATATTCTTTTGTTATTATAGTCTTATGTTGAGTATCGTCCTTTATTATGAAAGTTGGAGGTAGATTAGTATTTCTGGTTGTTAGTGTGTTGATTAGTAATGGCGGAGACTTATTTTGGCTAATTGGTAAGTTGTCAATTGGCAGTTAAATTGCTATTAGGTTGTTTGATCGCTGATTTGGGACAGGAAATTTTTAGGATGGTCCAAAAATAGGAGAAACTCTGCCCGATTTTCTGTAAAATTACCGATGAGGCTTACTTGGGAGCACTTGATCCTAAGCGCAGGTCACGATCCTAAATTGGGTCTTGACATTTTAATATAATATAAATTTTTTATATTGATCAAGATGAGGTACACGTGCAACGCACGTATTCTAAACTAGAAATTTCATATTGGACCACATTGTAATTTGAGTTTCATTGATACTTAGAAATAATCGTTTAATTTATTTTTTGTTGAAACAAGAAATAGTCGTTTAATTAATTTCTTTATAATTTAGGAATAGTTATTTAATTTTTCCTACTATTAAAAATATAGGGTAGTTAATAAATTCTTGCCTCTTAGTTCAACTCCCAATGTTTGACGAATTCTCTCACATCTTTTATTTTTGGGGCTTTTTTAATATGAGTATTTATTATTTGGTTAAATTTTTGAAGCACTAACTTTTCAAAAAAAATATTTGGTGAAACTTCGCTTGTTCTAGCAGCACCGTTTCAAAAACAAAATTCTCTAAGCAAAAGTTTTACGTATTAGCGGTTTTATTTTGCATACACATATTTGTATTAGTACTTGAATTTTTCATTCATGTACATTATTAGAACTTTTATTATAGTACCAAAATAATTTATATTATACCAAGTCTTTAACTTATTTGTTGTATTTGTAGGCATATATTTCAAGATTAGTGCATTATAACCCATCATCTTGGAGTTACGTACTTTTATTTTTTGAAGTTACATTAAAAGCTTCTAAGAACATCTTATGAGGATGTTTCATTATAGTTTAGTATGTATAATAAGACAAATGAATGTGTTCTGCTAATACTTTTATGATGCGAATTTTCGTACACCGAGAGATTTTTTGGTTTCTACGAGTGTAACCAAAATTGAAGAATACTACTCCCACAACTATGACGATGGCCACAACCCAAAATTAAATAGGACACAATCTCTTTCATGCTCTAACTCCCAAAGTTTCAACTTTAATTTACTTAATTACACTTTTGATTTATAACTCAAACATAATTTTTAATAATATATATGTAATTTTTAAAAATAATTTATTTATTAAAACTAAAATACACGCGCAACGCGCGTATCCTAAAACAAGTAATCACAAATAAGCAAATCCTAGATCTATGTATTTTGCCTCTCCTTCCCACGAAATCTGGCTCAAATCTGGATCATTGACGCGCCCTCTCCTCTCTTCTCCTTTTCTATTTTCTCCTTTCCCTCTCCTCTTCGCCAGGCTCGCAAATAGTTCTCTAATCTCCATCATGTCAGGTACGATTTTTTGTTGCTTGTTTATTTATAGAGTTTATATTTCTTGTGTTGTAAGGAACCGATTTTTTATGATTGAAAATTGCTACAAGTCCTATTGGTTTGGTTAGAACTTGTCCCTCAGTGTAGGGATGAGAGAACCTTGTAACGATCTGGCCGGGCGATTTAAGAATTAACACACTGATCCCCTAATAACTTCTTTTCTCGTATTTATTTTTACTATTTTGATTTGCGGGGATGTTCGGTTCTGAGTTTCAGAGAGTTTGGGACACTTTGTTCCTAAATGAGAGTTTAAGTGTTGGAAATTTGACTGTAGTCAGAATACTGTGAAGACTTCCTTGGAATAGAATTCTGATGGTTTCGTTAGCTCCGTTGGGTAATTTCAGGCTTAGAGGCGTATTCGGGTTGTGCATTGGAGGTTCGAAGCTAATTTAGACATGAAATGCCGAAAGTCGAATTTTGAAGTTTCTGGTTCGATAGTGAGATTTTGATCCGAGGGTCGAAATGGAATTTTGTAAGTTGGAGTAGCTCCGTAGTGTTGAATGTGATGTGTGTGCAAAATTTTAGGTCGTTCGTACGAGGTTTGGTAAAAATTTTGATCGAAAGAGTAAATTTTGAGTTTTGGAGTTCTTAGACTTGGATCCAATGTTAAATTGGTGTTTTGATATTGTTTGGAGCATTCCAAAGGTGGGAACAAGTTTGAATGATGTTTTAGGATTGGTTGGAATGTTTGGTTGGGGTCCCGGGGGCCTAGAGTAAGATTTGAGTGATTGACGGGAGTTGAATTTGGACATAGGAAGATTTTTCATTGTTGAACCTGTCATAACCGCACCTGCGTGTGTGGGACCGCAGGTGCGGCGCTGTAGAAGCGGCCATGTTGCCGCAAAAGTGAGTTTTTCCCTAAGCTCCAGGATCCGCACGTGCAGCTGGGTTTTCGCAAATGCGGTGCCGTAGATGCGGACCCAACATGTTAAGTGAATGTCGTTGATGCGACCATGTCCTCGCAGAAGCGGGACAGCAGATGCGATCCCAGGGCCGCAGAAGCGGATTAGCTGGGCAGAACTTATAAATTCTTGCCTTCGCGAAATTTACTATTTTTCACCTCTTTTCAAATGAGAAGAAACCCTGGCGAGCATTTTCAAGGGAGATTTTTGGATGAGTTCATTGGGGTAAGGTCTTTGGCCCCTAAACTCGTTATTGGAGTGATTTTTATCATTATAAGCATGAAAATTTAATGAAAATCAGTGGTAATTTGGGGGTTAAGGCTTGATTAATTAGAGACCTTTGAGTGATAGTTTGAGGGACCATTTGATGTCCGATTTTGGTATGACTGAACTCGTGAGAGCGCGAGGCTTCTAGAAATGTAAATTTTACCCAATTTCAAGATAGGTTCCCGAGGGGTATTTTGATCGTTTTACCTAATTTTGCGTATTATCTTAGAGTTTCTATGTAGAATCAGTTACTTGAAGTGTTATTTACATTATGCAATTGAATTGAATAGATTTGGGCCATTTGGAGTTGAGTATTTGTGGCAAGAATGTGGTCTCGGGTTGATTATTGAGTCGATTAGAGGCAAGTGGCTTGCCTAACCTTGTGTGGGGGACCTTCCCCATTAGGATTTGGTATTATTGATAATTGAAATGCCTTGTACGTGAGGTGATGAGTGCGTACTTGTGCTAATTGTTGAAAATCCAGTTTTTCATTAAGTAATTACAAGTATGTTTCCTTTTTCCTGTTTATATTACTTGCAATTTAAGCCAATGGTAGCTTAGGAAAGCGTGTCTGATTGACTTAATTGCCTTACTTGCTCAAACTGCATTATTTGGATTACGTGCAGCATGCTAGGTTAGAAATACCTTTTTACCTTGATATGGAACTTGAACTTGATTGTGTACTCTTGTTGTTGTTGTTGCACGTTTACTTTGGGGCTACGGGACGGTATCTCGAGAGATCCCCCTGCGTGTTTACTTTGGGACAATAGAACAGTATTCCGGGAGATCCCCCTGCACTTTTACATTTGAACTACGGGACTCCACCCGGTAGATTTTCTCATGTACTGAGTATTTATATTTGAGACTACGGATTGGTATTTAGGGAGATCTCCTCGCACTATGAGTTGGACTACGGGACGGTATACCGTGAGATCCAACGGATATTTACATTTAGGACTACAGGACGGTATCCTGGGAGATCCCCAGTAGTTATCTTGTCTTGAGTTGTGTTTGTTCTGTGTTTATTTTTCCTCGATAGTAATTATTGCTGTTCTTATACCCTATGTTACCTTTACTGTTGTACTTATTATACAGCTTATTCTACACTATTGAGCCTTATATTTTATTTAACCTCAGTAGAGCCCTGACCTTCCTCGTCACTACCCGACCGAGGTTGGGCTTCGCACTTACTGAGTATCGCTGTGTTTTACTCATGCCCTTTACTCTCATTTTTTTCATGTGCAGATCCAGATACTTCCACTTAGTCTTACCATCCTTGAGGCAAGGCGATCCTTCGGAGACGTAGAGGTATATCTGTCGCGTCCGCAGACCGAGGAGTCTCTCTCCATTCCTTCTTGTAGTTACATCCCTTATGTATTTACTTTGTTTTTGTGATGACCCAAACGATCATCACTTATTTTAAATTAAATTCTATGACTCCGAGGCCTTGAAAACCTCATTCAGAGGCACCTCGCGCCGGAAAGCTTGAATGAGAAATCGTGTGAAAAATGATAAGCTTTGACGATAAAATAAATTAATTTGACCTTGTTCAATATTTTGCGTAAACGGACCCGGACCTGTAATTTGAAGGTCCCTGAGGGTCCGTAGGAAAATATGGGACTTAGGCGTATTCCCGGAATCGAATTCCGAGGTCCCAAGCCCGAGAAATGATTTTTTAGTAAAATTATTTTCTGAAATTGTTTAAGGAAATTTGAAGAGAAAATTGATTAGAACGTGTTGGTATCGGGCACGTATTTTGGTTTCGGTATCTGGTACAGGTCTTATATATGGTTTAAGTCATTCCTGTGAAATTTGGTTGAAAACGGACGTCATTTGACGTGATTCAGACTTAAATTTCTAAATTTGAAACTTGATGAAGTTTGAGGAAAAATTCATGATTTTGAGGTTTGATTCATTGTTTTTGAGGTTATTTAGGTGATTTGATCGCATAGATAAGTTCTTATGATGTTGTTGAGTTAGTAAGCATGTTTGGTTACGAGTCTTGAGGGCTCGGGTGAGTTTCGGGTATGTTCCGGAAGGTCTTAGGCTTAAAAACACAGATATTGCAGGTTTAGAGCAATCTCAGTTCTCTGAACCCTCCAGTACGATCTGCAGTCGCCTTTGTGCGGTGAACGGAGGAGGGGACCAGCACGGTCCACGGTCGCTTTTGTGCGGACGCGGTGGGTGCTGTGCGGTTGCACTCCATTTTCTGCGGTCTGCACAGTGTCACAGGCCCTCAAGTTCACAGGCCTGTGTGGCCGCAGTCCATTTTGTGCGGTCCGCATAGGGGGCCCGACAGGGGTATAAATAGACGGGATTCTCAGCTATTTTCCATTTTTCAAAATCCTAAAACATAAGGGGTGATTTTATAAACAACATTTCTTCTCCAAATCAATTGTAAGTCATTTCTAACTAGTTTCTTCAATCATTAACACCTTTTAACATGATTTTAACGTAAAATCAACAATCGGGAAAATTGGGTGTTTTGGGTAGAACGTAGGTTTTTCAAAAATTGGGGATTTAGACATCAATTTGAGGTCCAATTTCAAAATAAATTATATTTCTGAGTTCGTGGGGGAATGGGTAATCGGGTTTTGGTTCGAACCTCGGGTTTTGACCACGTAGGCCTGGGGTGATTTTTGACTTTTGGGTAAAACTTTGGAAAACTCATTTTCATGCATTGGGGTTGATTCATTTAGCGTTTATTGATGTAACTAAGTAATTTGTGATTAGATACGAGCAAATTGGCAGTGGAATCAAGGGGTAAAGCTATAGTTGAGGCTTAAGTTGTGTTCAAGGCATCAAGGTAAGTGTTTGGTCTAACCTTAGCTTGAGGGATTAGAAGTTGAGTCCTATTTGTTGTGTGGTAATTGTCGAGTACGACATATAGGCATGGTGACAAGTATCTATACGTTGGTGTCTAGTATGACCGTGAGTCTTTAAATTGTGAATATCTTGAGTTCGTTGAATCACTCATGCCTTGATAATGATTCCTATTTGTTGTGAAAAGCTTGTGGAAGGAAATTGTGACCTATGAACATCGAGGAGCATTGTCTCAAGTTATATTACAATTGTGAAAGTATATGAGATGATTGAAACCCATTGGAGCGTTGGCTCCAGTGGTAAAGTGATTTATGAAATAAAGTGAAAGAAAGAGAAAGAGTTATTAATTGTGTTCCCTTGCCGGAATTTATATTATTATTCTGTTTATTCCCTTGCTCCTTGTTTGTGATTGTTGTTTGGGTGAGGAAGAGTGTTAAAGAACTAAGGGTGATGCCGTGCATCGTTTGTTTATTGTGAGGACAGAGTGTAAAGCACGAAGGGTGATGTCGTGCAGTGTTTGTTTATTATGAGAAAAGAATGTAAAGCACGAAAGGTGATGTCTTGCCGCACGATGTACCATTCTGTGCCGATTCTATTGATTATATGAGAGAAAAGAGAGAAAGCACGAAGGGTGATTCCGTGCACGCTTTATCATATCATTGCTTGGTGAGGACGAGAGTAAAAGCACGAAGGGTGGTGTCGTGCACTTGCTGCTTTCTGATTCTTTATTGATGTCTGAGTTATATTCCTTCATTACTTGATGAATTTTACTTGGAATTGTTACTTTCCCCGTAGCGTGCTCCCCCTCCCATAATGATTGGTTAACTCTGTATCTCGATTCCGCTGTATATATATATATATATATATATATATATATATATATATATATATATATATATATAAACAGCATAGGTTTATGTGGTAGTCTAGTCTAGCCTCGTCACTACTTCGCCGGGGTTAGGCTAGGCACTTACCAGCAAACGGGGTCGGTTGTGCTGATACTACACTCTGTGCTCTTTTGCACAGATCCAGGTACCAGACATCAGTAGTAGCTCGGGAGCCAGCCTTCAGTCCACCGAGACTTCGAGGTAGCCTTGCAGGCGTCTGCAGGCCCAGCGTCTCCTCTATCTTTATTTATGTTCTGTTATCACTTGTATTCGAGACAGACAATGTTATATTTCTTTCAAACGATTGTATTTAGTACTCTTAGTAGTCCGTGAGTGATGTGACACCAGTTCTTGGGTAGAGGCATATGTTGATTTCCGCATTATTGTTCAGCTTATTTAATTTAAGTCTTCCGCTTTAATTTTATATTTCCGCTGTTATTTAAATATTTACTGCTTGCTATAATGATTGATAATAAGGATTTCAAAATAAAGGAGTTAGGAGTTTATGATTTTTGGCTTGCCTAGCTTCTACAAGGAGGTGCCATCACAACCCCCGAGAGTGGGAAATTTGGGACGTGACAATTTTAGATATTCTAGAGTTAGAGCACTATTTATTATCCCTAGCTTGTGATTTCATTAGATTACTGGTTATGAAGAGGTATTTAGTTGTTCAGATCAGGTATTAGTATATGCTAAGTGACATCTTAAATGCTTTTATAATTTCTTATCTTCAGTTTTTACTAGTTTTTCTGCATTTGTTTTTTTTTTCAAAATTGTTAGGCTTACCTAGTCATAGAGACTAGGTGCCATCACGACAGTTCACGGAGGAAGAACTTGGGTCATGACAAGTTGGTATCAGAGCTCTAGGTTCATAAGAGTCATGAATCACAAGTCGGCTGATTAGATTCTCGCTGATCGGTATGGAGATGTCTGTACTTAACTACGAGAGGCGATGTAATTGTTAGGAAAATTCCACTTCATTTTCTTTCCTTTTCGTGCGAGATTTTTGATATTAACATTCTAAAATTTTGTCTCCTATTCTCTCATAGATGGCGAGGAAACGTGCTACCCGAGATGATCAGGCACCCGCGCTGCTACTGCAGCCATCAGAGGCCGTGGCCAAGGCCAGGGCCAGGGCCAGGGCCAGGGCTATGGTAGAGACTGAGGACGTGCATGCAGTGCAGCCAGAGAACCTGTGCGAGCTGCCACCAAGGAGCCACCAACAGTGCTAGTCGAAACCCAAACACCCGATACACCTACTGCTACTACTACTCCAGCTCTCCAAGAGACTCTTGCGTAGTTCATGAGCATGTACACCACTTTGGCTTAGGCAGGGTTACTTTCCCTTGCTGCAGCCACATTTAAGGTCGAGGGAGGAGCATAGACTCCCGCCGCCTGCACTCCTAAGCAACGGGTGCATGTTGATCAAGTCCTAGAGACTATTCATGTATAGCCTGTAGCCCCAGGTTAGCCCAAGGACAGGGCATCAGCTTCAGAGGATAAGGAACGGAGACTTGAGAGGTTCAAAAAGTATGATCCTCCTGTATTCAGTAGGTTAGCCTCCGATTATGCCTTGGGATTTCTGTAGGAGTGTCACCATATCCTCCGTACTATGGGTATAAAAAGATCGAGTGGGGTTTCTTTCACTGCCTTCTAGCTTCGAGGAGCCGCTTTTGAGTGCTAGCGCACCTATGAGTTAGATAGTCTGGACGAGGCTTCTTCACTGACTTGGACTCGGTTTTCAGATATGTTCCTGAGAGAGTTTGTTCCTCAGATGCTCAGGGATAGAGTTTGCGCATTTGCACCAGGGTGCTATGATTATCTTAGAGTATGTTATTTGCTACACTGGCTTGGATAGACATGTACCAACCTTGGTTTCTATTGTTCGCGAGAGGGTTTGCCGGTTTATTAAGGGGCTTATTCCTAGCATCAGGTCTAGCATGGATAATGAGTTGGAGATAGATATTTCTTATCAGCAAGTGGTGAGCATTGCTAGGAGGATTAAGGGTATGCTTGCTAGGGAGAGAGAGGAGAGGGTGGCCAAGAGGTCTCGAGAATCGGATCATTATTCTGGTGCCCGTGCCATAGCTGTAGGTCGTCATGGTAGGGGTTATATGAGTCGCCCGTTCATTCAGCTCTTCTAGAAGCCAGTGGTATTCCAGCTCCTCCTAGGTCCCATGAGCCTTATTATGCACCTCTAGTATCTAGTGCGACTCCTGCATGGGGTGCTTTCAGTGGTCAGTCCAGAAGACTTGGCCTAAGCCAGTCACAACCACCACGTCCTCCTAGATCTTTTTTTGAGTGTGATGATACACACCATATGGTGAGGTATTTCCCCAGACTTAGGAGGGGTTCACTTCCACAGACTTCTAAGCCACATATACACTCTGCAGAGTTCTTAGGCTATGGTTACAGTTTTAGTTGCTACTCCACTTACTCAACCAGCTAGAGGTGGAGGTCGGGGAGGTAGAGGTCGCCCTAGAGGGGGAGGCCAGGACAGATAATATGCCCTTCCTTCCCGTACCGAGGCTGTTACCTCCAATTCTGTCATCACAGGTATTATACTGGTTTGTCACAGAGATGCATCGGTTTTATTTGATCAAGTATCCACTTACTCTTATCTGTCTTATTATTTTGCTCCAAATTTGAGTGTACCTTGGGATTATTTGAGTTCCCCGGTTTATGTTTCTAGTCATTTGGGAGATTTTCTTATTGTGGACCGCATTTATCGGTCGTGTTTGGTTGCTCTTAGTGGTTTTGAGACCCGAGCCGATTTATTGTTGCTGAAATTGTATATTTTGATATTATCTTGGGCATGGATTGGTTGTCGCCCTATTATGCTATTCTTGATTTCCACGCCAAATCATGATGCTGGCTATGCCAGGTGTATCGCGTATTGAGTTGAAGGGTAGTTTAGATTACCCTCCTAGTAGAGTTATTTCTTTCCTTAAGGCTCAGCGTATGATTGAGAAGGAGTGTGACGCATATCTAGCCTATGTCAGAGATGGCAGTATTGATACCTCTTCCATTGATTTAGTCCCAGTAGTATGGGATTTTTCTGATGTGTTTCTAGCTGTACATCCGGGTATGCCACCCGATAGAGATATTGATTTTGGAATTGATCGGTTGCTGGGCACTCAACCCATTTCTATTCCTCTGTATCGTATGGATCCTGCTGAGTTGAAGGAGTTGAAGGACCAGTTAGAAGAATTTCTTGATAAGGGTTTTATTAGGCCTAGTGTATCACCTTGGGGTGCTTCTATCTTGTTTGTGAAGAAGAAGGATGGTTCTATGCATATGTGCATTGATTATCGCCAGTTGAACAAAGTTACAGTGAAGAACTATTATCCTTTGCCTCGTATTGATGATTTGTTTGACTAGCTACAGGGTGTATGAGTGTTTTCTAATATAGGCTTGCGTTCATGGTACCATCAGTTGAAGATTCGGGAGCCAGATATCCCGAAGACTGCTTTCAGGACTCGGTATGGTCATTACAAGTTCCTTGTTATGTTATTTGGGCTGACCAATGCCCCAGCAGCCTTTATGCATTTGATGCACAGTGCGTTCCGACCATTTCTTGACTCATTTGTCATTGTCTTTATTGATGACATTTTGGTGTATTCCCGGAGTTGGAAAGATCATGAGCAACACTTGAGGACTGTGCTTCAGACTATCAGAGAGAAGAAGTTATATGCTAAGGTCTCGAAATCTGAGTTTTGGTTGGATTTCGTGGCATTTTTGGGTCACGTCTTTTCTAGTGAGGGGATAAAGGTGGATCCAAAGAAAGTGGAAGCAATGCAGAGTTGGCCCAAGCCATCCTCAATGATAGAGATTCGCAGTTTTCTTGACTTGGCATGTTATTACTGCTAATTTGTTGAGGGGATTTCATCTATTGCTGCACCTTTGACCATATTGACCTATAAGGGTGCTCCATTCCAGTGGATGGAAGAGTGTGAGGCGATCTTTCAGAAGGTCAAGACAGCTTTGACTACAACCCCAATTTTGATATTGCCTATAGGTTCGGGGTATTATACTGTTTATTGTGATGCCTTGAGGATTGGCCTTGGAGCGGTATTGATGCATGATGGCAGAGTGATTGCCTACTGATCCATACAGTTGGAGATACATGAGAAGAATTATCCTATCCATGATCTTTAGTTAGCGGCTATTGTTCACGCCTTTAAGTTCTAACATCATTATTTGTACGGTGTGCCTTTTGAGATTTATACTGATCACCGGAGTCTGTAGCATCTGTTCAAGCAAAAGGATCTAAACTTGTGCCAGAAGAGGTGGTTAGAGTTGCTGAATGACTATGATATCACTATTTTATATCACCCGAGCAAGGACAATGTGGTGGACGATGCCTTGAGTCGCCGGGCAGAGAGTTTGGAGAGTTTGGCTTATTTACCAGCATCGGATAGGCCTATGGCGATGGATGTTCAGGCCTTAGCCAGCCAGTTTGTGAGATTGGATCTTTCGGAGCCCAGTCGATTTCTAGCTTGCGTGGTTTCTCGGTCTTCCTTATTTGATCGTATCAGGGAGAGACAATATGATGACTCTCATTTGCTTGTCCTCAAGGACAAGGTTCATCATGGTGATGCCAGCGATATGACTATTGGTGATGACAGGGTAATGAGGATTCAGAGTCGTGTATATGTACCCAATGTTTATGGGCTTCGGGAGTTGATTCTAGAGGATACCCTTAGTTCCCGGTATTCCATTCATCTGGGTCCCTCAAAGATGTATTAGGATTTGAGGCAGCACTATTGGTGGAGGCGGATGAAGAAAGGCATAGTTGTGTTTATAGCTCAGTGTCTCAATTGCCAGCAGGTAAAGTATGGGCACCAGAGACCAGGTAGTTGTTTGAGAACATAGAGATTCCGGAGTGGAAGTGGGAACAGATCACCATGGACTTTGTAGTTGGGGTCCCATAGACCTTTAGAAAGTTCGATGCTATTTGGGTGATCACTTCATTCCTGTGTGTACTACCTATTCTTCGGAGTGGTTGGGGGAGATTTATATCCGGGAGATTGTTCGTCTACATGGCATTCCCGTTTCCATCATTTCAGATAGAGGTACTCAGTTCACATCACGGTTCTGGAGGTCCGTTTAGCATAAGTTGGGTACTCGGATAGAGTTGAGTATAACTTTTCACCCTCAGACGGGCAGACAGTCCGAGCGTATTATTCAAATTCTTGAGGATGTGCTCCGTGCATGTGTGATCTAGTTTGGAGGGTCTTGGGATCAGTTCCTACCACTGGCGGATTTTACTTACAACAACAACTATCAGTCTAATATTTAGATGGTACCATATGAGGCATTATGTTGTAGGCGGTGTAGATCCCCGGTTGGTTGGTTTGAGCTGGGTCAGGCTAGATTATTGGGCACGGACTTGGTTCAGGATGCCTTGGAGAAGGTTAAGGTGATTCAGGATAGACTCCATATAGAACAGTCCATACAGAAGAGTTATGCGTACTAGAAGGTTCGTGATGTTTCCTATATAGTTGGAGAGCGGGTTCTACTTCGGGTTTTACATATGAAGGATATTATGAGATTTGGGAAGAAGGGGAAGTTGAGTTAGAGGTTTATTGGCCCTTTTGAGATATTGAGGTGTGTTAGGGAGGTTTCTTATGAGCTTGCCTTAGCTCCCAGCTTGGCAGGAATTCATCCGATTTTTCATATTTTGATGCTCCGGAGGTATCACAGTGATCCATCACACATGCTGGATTTTAGTTCATCCCTGTTAGATAAGGATCTATCTTATGTTGAGGAGCCAGTGACAATATTAGACAGGCAGGTTTGAAAGCTGAGGTTAAAGAACATCTCATCCGTGAAGGTTCGGTGGAGGGGTCAGTTGGTCGAGGAGGCGACCTGGGAGACCGAGCAGGATATGCGCATATGTTACCCTCATCTTTTCACTACTTCAGGTATGTCTCTATGCTCGTTCGAGGATTAACGAATGTTTAAGTTTGGGAGGATGTAACGTCTCGACATGTCATTTTAAGAATTAACGCCTCGATCCCCTAATAACTACTTTGTCCATGTTTATTTCTGCTATTTTGATTTGACGGGATGTTCAGTTCTGAGTTTCGGAGAGTTTGGGATACTTAGTCCTTAAATGAGAGCTTAAATATTTAAAATTTGACTGTAGTCGGAACAGTGTGAAGACAACCTCATAATGGAATTCTGATGGTCCCATTAGCTCCGTTGGGTGATTTCAAGCTTATGGGCGTGTTCGGGTTGAGCATTGGAGGTCCGTAGCTAATTTAGGCTTGAAATGACGAAAGTTGAATTTTGAAGTTTCCGGTTCTATAGTGAGATTTTGATATGAGGGTCGGAATGGAATTTGGAAGTTTAAGTAGCTCCGTAGTGTTGAATGTGACGTGTGTGCAAAATTTCCGGTCGATCAGATGAGGTTTGATAGACTTTTTGATCAAAAGTGTAAATTTAGAGTTTTTGAGTTCTTAGGCTTGAATCCAATGTTAAATTGGTGTTTTGATGTTGTTTAGAACATTTCGAAGGTGGGAACAAGGTTAAATGATGTTTTAGGATTTGTTGGCATGTTTTGTTGGGGTCTCGGGGGCCTCCGGTGAGTTTCAAGTGCATGACGGAAGTTGAATTTCGACTTAGGAAGATTTTTCATTACTGAATCTTTCATAACTGCACATGCGTGTTGTGGGCCATAGGTGTGGCGCTGCAGAAGCGACTATGTGGCCACAGAAGCGAGTTTGGGCCAAAGCTTCCGGATCAGCAGGTGCGGCTGGGTTTTCGCAAATGCGGTGCCGCAGATGCGGACCCAGCCCGCTAAGTGAATGTCACAAATGCGACAATGTCCTCGCAGAAGCAGGACCGCAGATGCGGTACTAGAGTCGTAGAAGCGGATTAGATGGGCGGAACATATAAATTCTTGCCTTCACGAAATTTAGCTATTTTTCACCTATTTTCAAGCGGGAAGATGCTTTGGGGAGCATTTTCAAGGGAGATTTTTAGAGGAGTTCATTGGGGTAAGGTCTTTGGTCCCTAAACTAGTTATGGAGTGATTTTTATCATTATATGCATGAAAATTTAAGGAAAATCAATGGTAATTTGGGGGTTAGGGCTTGATTAACTAGAGACCTTTGAGTGATGGTTACAAGGATCATTTAATGTCCGATTTTTCTAATTTTGGTATGAATGAACTCGTGAAAGCGTGAGGCATCTTCAAATGTACATTTTACCTAATTTCGAGATGTGGGCCCAATGGACATTTTGGTTATTTTACCTCATTACACGTATTAGCTTAGAATTTTATTGTAGAATCAGTTACTTGAAGTGTTATTTACATTATGCAATTGAATTGAATAGATTTAGGCCATTGGGGTCGAGTACTCGTGGCAAGAATGTGGTCTCGTGTTGATTTTTGAGCCGGTTCGAGGTAAGTGGCTTGCCAAACCTTGTGTTGGGGACCTTACTCTTAGGATTTTGTATTATTGATAATTAAAATGCTTTATACGTGAGGTGGCGAGTGCATACTTGTGCTAATTGTTTAAAATCCATTATTTCATTAAGTAATTAAAATCCAATGGACATTGTGCTAATTCGGACTACGGGACGGTATCCCGGGAGATCCCCCACTGCATGTTTACTTTGGGACTACAGAACAATATTCTGGGAGATCCCCCTGCACTTTTACATTGGAACTACGGGACTGCACCCGGTAGATTTCCCCATATACTGAGTATTTACATTTGAGACTATAAATCGATATTCTGGGAGATCTCCTCGCACTATGAGTTTGACTACGGGATGGTATCCCAGGAGATCCACTGGATATTTATATTTGGGACTACAGGACAATATCCTTGGAGATCCCTGTTGATACCCAATTTTTCCCATATATTTTATATGCAAAATACTTTCAAAATAATATATGCATGCATATATAAGCATGCCCGAGTGTTTTATTATTTTTTTCAATTTTTAAAAAAGACTTTTAAAATAATTTATTACCTTATTTTAACAATATAAAATCAATGATCATTTCATTTCGTTTATTCGGTCATTAAATTCTTATATTTATACTAATATATAGCTAAGGAAATTTTTATATATATTTTACAAGTTTATTTTCTATTTTAAAAGTTAAATTGCATATAATTGCTATTTTAGCCTATTTTAAGATTAATAGCATTTCTATAATTATAAAATTGGTTCCAGTATTTTTTAATTAATATTTGTATATTATTTATTGGTTTAGTGGATTTAATTTATTTTTAAATTTATTTTAATATTTTTAATAAATAAAATGGTGTAAAACTGGTTATTTAACATTTAGCATCATTTTATTTCAATTACGGGCTCTTTTACATTTCAATTTTAACCCTTAATTGATACAATCTCAACCCCAACCGGACCGGCCCATTTTTTAATCTGACCCAACCCATAACCCAATTAAATAACCCACCGGACCTAATTTTCAGTCCCATCCGTTGATTTGTTGATCTAATAAATCAACGGCTCACGTGCAACCTTTCCTTTTTTAATTTACAAACCCCTCAACCCTAAATCATTTTCCCTTTACCCACCGCCCTTGAAACCCCTTTCTCTCTCAGGTTCTCTCAAACCTTCCTTAAACCTAGCCACCTTTAATCGTTCCCGCCTTGAAACCAGCAGAATCCATGGCTTCTCCGACCATGGAAGCCCTATAATCACCCCTATTTGCTCCTATGCGCTTGGTACTCCAAGGATCGAGGTCTGACTTCAATGATTTTTGTCCAGATCTTCACTAATTGAAGGTTCTACGTCCATCTCCGGCCCTACTCCAATGTACAATGGTGTTTGGAGCCGGGTTCTGACTTATACGACTCCGATCGAACCTTTTCCAAGCCTTTCTCATTCTAGGGTTCTTCCGAAACCCTAACTATTTGAGGTTCTCTCCTATTTTTCTTAGATCTGTCATGTATCTGTGCTCTACTTGGGTTCTTAAATGATTTCCCCTATTTTTTCTTTCACAAATTACTTTTAAAATCATTTCTCTTCGATTTAGGGTTTTCTGAAAGACTTAAAATGATTATCCGACTTTTCTTTTCCCTTTCTTTGTGTGTATTTGCCTTGTTGTGCTCAAATTTTTCCTTTCTATAACATATGTTCTTCTGTGGTTCTATATTTTTATTTTCCTACTGTGTTTCTATACCGTGCTCACACGTTTATCTCATTATGTTTTCCTATATGATCTTTTGCTATACTTTTCAGTGTTTTTGTGTTCTCCTACTGTATTTATTTTATTAAATTCTTAGGTCTCTTTGTTTGCCTTCCGCTGAACCATGTTGAGACCTTCTTTAAACATGTTTCTTCTACTATCATGTTGTTCTCTCATTGTGCTTTGAGCTAGTTCCTTCACTTTGTTTGCTTTGAATTTTTTTATTATATTTGCTTGTCTTCTCATGAGATTCTGAAAAGAGATCTTTAAGCATATTGCTTCCCCACCTCTGTATTTGATTCAAGGCGGAAACCCTAGAATTTGGGGGTTCTGCCGATGTTTGATCCCACGATTGAATTAGAGTTTATTTCAGAACCCTTGACCCTTTCAGAGTAGCTTCTCAGCCTTTGAACTAAGTCTGTACCTCTTTGTTTGCATACAATTATGATCTTTTTAATTTCTTCTACACTAGGCTTTTCTACTGATTGGCATGACAGTTCTTTCACGTTTAAACGTGTCTGCATGTTTTATATGTGACGAACCTTTTTTCCAAAAGGTTTTCCAACTTGTTATTGAATCAGAATCCCTTTTAATAGGTGTAATTGATTGTTACTGATTTTCCTTAAGTTAAAATATTTCCCTCTTTCTGACTTGGTTCATTCATACAAAATTTTCGACTAATGATTGCTTGGATGTCAATTGATTGTCTTTCCTTAATTTTGCATAACCGTGTACTGTAAAGGCTTTGTCCTTAAATAAACCTCTATGTACTTACCCCTCTTGTATTTCTTTGGAAAAGTGTTTGACTAATCTCTATCCTTAATTAGCTTTGCCCATTTGATATCAGAATCCCTTAATTAAAGGGAAACCTTGTGTAATTGATTTTTAAACTATTCTCTTACCTGTTTCTACTTTCTTTCTACACTATAAATACACGACTTTATTTAACACAACACACATGATTGAGCACACTAAAAGCCACAATTACAAATCTCTTCTGAACTTATACTTAGAGTATTCTTTCTTCTTGTCCGGACTTTGGCTTTTACAAGGCTACTGCTTCTCTTTACTTGACTCTTTGAAACTGGTATGTCCTAAATTAAGTTTCAGCATCACCCCAATGTGTTTATTTACAGTCATTGTATCATGTCTGCTTTCTATTCCCTGTAAAGTTTAAACACCTGACTTGAAGTGCCTATATGCTACTTTCTGCTTTTCTTCCTTATAAATAATTGCTCCCTACCCCATTAGCCCTATGTGTTTGTGAGTGGGGACTCAGGGCATGGCAACAAGAATTGTTGTCCATGACCTAAGTTTTGACCCCCTAACCTCTAAGGCTGGAAGGTGTGGTTGTATGTCTCATTGCTGGGTGTGCCCCATTTGCTTGCTCTTTCCTTGTATCCTACTTCTAGTATGAATCCCCATACCCCCATTCCCATATGTGTGCTGAGTTAAGGTATAGCCTGGTGTCGATGACCCCTTTTCCTCGCAGAATCGTGTAAATGACATTTGGGAAGACAACTCTATTCCCGTTTGGGAATTGGGTTTTTGGATTTCAAGAGTCAAAACCTAATGATTAAGTGCATTAGGACACTAAGGGTTTTGAATTGTAAAACCAGAGTTCGGGTAAGAGCTAGATATTTTCTCGAGGGGAAGGTGTTAGGCACCCCTCAATATCCACTAGTGTGGTTCCCGGCCATGCTATGTTGTGACTTTAATCTAAATAAGTATATAAATAAATATACACATAAGGGTTGCAAACAAGCATGTTGGAATCTATAATTTGTTTGAGGGAGAGTCTAAGGGCAAGAATTTGTCAAGACATTGAATAAACAAAGAAGAAAAAGTTAGAAGGAAAAGGAATAATGTAGTGAAAAATTAAAGGGGAGTTTTGGGTAATTTGAAAAGACAGAGTTTATTGATATTAAACAAAGTAACATAAGGAAAGGGGTCCTAGGTTTATAAAGCACATGGATCATCCACACAACACCGGTAACCAATCGTACGCATAATGTTATCGCATGATCATCATCTCCATCTCTACCCTTTCCACCCTGTAAAGGTTATTTAAACGTGTGGATTGGTCACGAATGCTTATTGTGTGCTATTACCCATCCCGTCCTATAAGTCCTAGAGGGTATTTAGGACCATTATTCCTACAAGGTAAGGTCTAGGATGAACCCTTAGGTTTAAAGGAAAAAAATGCTAGGTGACATACATAACAAGTAGGACTACACATAAAGGAACCATACAAAGGAAAATAAGAGGCTCACAGATCCCTCACAAGTAAACATGTAATTAGCACGTCTCAAACACATTTAATATCTTAAAAGAATGCGAGTTTAAAGATCAGTTTTAGCATGAGGTTTAATCACAAATGAGTGATCCGAAGAGCGTTTGACATGCAGAAACACAACTAAGAAAATAGTTGAGTAAGTAAAGGTGAGGGAACTATTAAAACATCATTTAAAAAAAGTATAGATTTGAAAATACAATAGTTTAATTAGACAAGTATCAAAATAACGTGATCCTGGGCAGAAAGGTACCAGTAATTTAAAAGCTTAATAGAGCACGAATCAGGAAATTAGTGAGAGCCTATAAATACGAAACATGTTTCCAGATAAATGGATTTTCAGTAAAAGAGTGCACTTCGGAGAGACGGATAAAAAAAGAGTTGGGAAAGTTAAAAGGTTGAGTAGTTTGAAACTAGTAAAACAAGATCAATCATTTTTTATTATTCGACCCAAAGCTTGCCTAGACGATGTATGTATTTCCTTCTTGTCTTAAAAAAAAGTGGTGAACATGCATATTGATTCCAGTTTTAAAGAGAAGATGCAGTCAAACAAACTTGTGTCGTTAAATTAAACAGCTGGTGAGGCGTTCAGCAATTGCAACCCTAAATAACATGATGTCTAATGCACATAAAGCTCCTAAAGCATGGTCTCTAAATGCAATAGTAGTTTCATAACAGTTGTTCGTTAAGTACTAACTGACTACAAAGTGAGTATAACAATTTGAAAGTAAAGAGCCTAAAATAGGATATCTAGGTGTAAGATGCATTCCTACGCATGGCTTCTATTGCACAAATTTGTAAGTAAAACCCTATAGATATGTTCTCTACCCATTAATTAAACTAAGCATGCATAATTCCTCCCAATTTCACTATAACCCCAATCAGTTGTTTACAAATTATTACAAACAATGATAGATTAATTACATAATGAAAAATAAAATAAGAAGCTACTCTATAGAGAGCCTTCAACTAGGCCCGATCTTTCAACCTCACCTCTTTCGAGTTTTACAGCCTTGACCATGGTTTGGGTGCGGCAAAGGTCCCTAAGGGCCCAATGAGGGTCCTTGGCCAATACCAACACCCAAATATTACCAAAATGTTGAACAAGTGCAGTGTGGAATTACCAGCCTTGTGCATCAAAGTTCAATGGGTACTCAAAGGTGCCCAAGGCAACGCTTACACGAAGGGGGTAGAACCTAAACTCATGGAGTAGTGAGAGTGTGATAGAATTTTCTTTAAAGAAACTGAGTTGAAAGACAGTTTTAAAAGTGATCCATGTAGAAACAGTTTTGAAAGAAAAACAATGGGACAGTTTTGACAAAATCAGAAACAAAATACATCATATAGTTCTGGGCAGTAAACACAAACAGGGAAAAGGGAAGTGGGCTAAATAGTTCGCATGTAACAACACAGTTGCACCTAGATACCAAAGGAAAGCATTTCGAAACTTAAACAGTCAACAAGTTTCAACCAAAAGGGCTCATGATTACATGCTGAGAATGTATTGGGGCTAGGGAGTAGGAGAGAACATGCATTACGCAAACCAGTAGCCATGCTGGATTAATAGGAGGATAGTCACACAGGGGCATGTTAGTTGTAATTAGAACATCAGAACCATAAGTAAAATCATAAAATAAACAAAACAAAGTGCAGCACGTATAAAATCATATTGTTTTGGATGCTTCAAATCAAATAGAGGGCATACCAGTAAAGGATGAGATAGTGTAAAGCAGTAGTGCGCAGGGAAGTGAGCAGTAGTATGCAGATCAAACAATCAACAATGTATAGAGCAGTAGAATAATAGAGCAGCCCCCCAAAGATCAATCAGTCTTGGCTTTCAGCCAACTGAGTAATCCGTAATCAACAAGAAAGTGGGAGAGGTTGTGTGGAAAACAAGGGAGAACACTGAGTATGCTTGCTTATGTGTGTAAGAGAGATTTCAGAGCAATGAACGTTTTATTCGTGTCTGTGTCAAAGAGAGGGTAGACTACTTATAGTTTTGAAACCAAGTGGAAAATAAGGTAACACATATAGACTGATCATAGTTATGGTAATAATAACAATTAGAATCAATTAAATCCTCAGACTTCCTTCAATTAAGGAGTCCTAGTTCAAACGGGTACAAATTGTATCAAATAAGGAAACTTATTGTTTGCAAGACTGGTATTTCCATAATAGGAGTAGTAAAAGTATACAGAATATTTCAAGTAAGGAAAGTATAAGGACAGCATATTGTGCACACAAATTAGTTCAAGGAATCATAGATGAAATTGAAAATCACAGGGAATCAGTACTAGTAAGGAGAGCATTTCACAAATAAGGAAGCGATTCAAAAATCAGTGTAAAACTTCTAAGGAAAACATATACAAAATTCAGTGATTCGAAGAGATGCACAAAATCAGCAAAATATTTGGTAAACGACGAAAAATTAGACATATAAAACACAATAGGCATGAAAATCAGAGAACCCTAAGCAAGAAATCACAGAATCAATAGAAGGATGGAACCCTAATAGCAAAATTAAAGCATGAAACTCGGAGAGTAACCAGAAGATCACACCAACAAGCACATAACACAAACATAAACACGTAATACTAAAAAAAATCAGAAGATATAGTGATTTTGAAAGGGTTCATAAAACCCTAGTTTTAAAAGAAGAAAGATCTAGTAGAGAGTAGTGTAAAACACAAAAGAATAAGTTAAAAATCGTTTAAAATGACACGGTTTTTTAAAAAAAAATTAGGGTTTCATAATAAAATAGTGAGAGGTAAGGAACCTAGCTATGAAACTCATTAATAATGATGCTCACAGCACCATCGAACCATAAACCATCGGAGAAAGGTCGGAGACAAACCAGGAAGAGCTTCCGATGACCATCTTGTATGGTGGAGGCTTCTAGAGTCTCAAGAATGGAGGGAATCAACAAGACAAGGTTTCACGGCGGCTGTTGGTCGAGAGAAGTGAGGCTGGAGGTGGCCAGAGACGCAGTGTATTCATCAGAGACGAATGAGAGAACCAGAAAGTTCTAGAGAGAAGAGAGAGCAAGAGTCAGTGTAGAGAGAGAGAGACCATCTCTGAAATGAGGGGTTCGGG